>CAJNOL010002458.1:0-31395 GCA_905250125.1 Rotaria sordida | reverse complement strand
TTTATTCTTCATCCTCGTCACACTGTATGGTGTGGTTGTAGTGTGCATGTATCCTAGACATTGGTTAAATTGGAATGGTATGGAAAACCGTTTATTCTTCATCCTCGTCACACTGTATCGTGTGGTTGTAGTGTGCAGATATCCAAGAGATATGTTAAATTGGAATGGTCGGACAACGGATTATTCTTCATCCTCGTCGCACGGTATGGTGTGGTTGTAGTGTGCATGTGTCCTAGAGATTGGTTAAATTGGAATGGTAGGAAAACCGTTTATTCTGCATCCTGGTCACGCTTTATGGTGTGGTTGTAGTGTGCAGATATCCTAGAGATACGTTAAATTGGAATGGTAAGAGAACCGTTTATTCTTCATCCTCGTCACACTGTATGGTGTGGTTGTAGTGTGCAGATATCCTAGAGATAGGCTAAATTGGAATGGTAGGAGGACCGTTTATTCTTCATCCTCGTCACACTGTATGATGTTGTTGTATAGTGCGGGTATCTTACAGATAGCTTAAATTGGAATGGTAGGATAACCGTTTATTCTTCACCCTCGTCACACTGTATCGTGCGGTTGTAGTGTGCAGGTATCCTAGAGATAGCTTACATTGGAATGGTAGGAAAGCCGTTTATTCTTCATCCTCGTCACACTGTATGGTGTGGTTGTAGTGTGCAGGTATCCTAGAGATAGGTTAAATTGGAATGGTAGGAAAATCGTTTATTCTTCATCGTCGTCATTCTGTATGGTGTGGTTGCAGTGTGCAGGTATCCTAGAGATAGCTTAAATTGGAATCGTAGGAAAACTGTTTATTCTTTATCCTCGTCACACTCTATTGTGTGGTTGTGGTGTGCATGTATCCTGGAGATAGGTTAAATTGGAATGGTAGGAAAAGCGTTTATTCTTCAACCTCGTCACACTGTATGGTGTGGTTGTAGTGTGCAGTTATCCTCGAGATAGCTTAAATTGGAATCGTAGGAAAACTGTTTATTCTTTATTCTCGTCACACTGTATGGTGTGGTTGTAGGGTGCATGTATCCTAGAGATAGGTTAAATTGGAAGGATAGGAAAACCGTTTATTCTTTATCCTCGTCACACTGTATGGTGTGATTGTATTGTGCGGGTATCTTACAGATTCCTTAAATCGGAATGCTAGGTGAGCCATTCGTTCTTTCACCTGGTCACACTCTATCGTGTGGTTGTAGTGTGCAGGTATCCTAGGGATAGTTTAAATTGGAATGGTAGGAGAACCGTTTATTCTTTATCCTCGTCACACTGTATGATGTGGTTGTATAGTGCGGGTATCTTACAGATAGCTTAAATTGGAATGGTAGGATAACCGTTTATTCTTCATCCTCGTCACACTGTATGGTGTGGTTGTTGTGTGCAGGTATCCTAGAGATAGGTTAAATTGGAATGGTAGGGCAACCGTTTATTCTTCATCCTCGTCACACGGTATGATCTGGTTCTAGTGTGCATGTATCCTAGAGATAGGTTATATTGGAAGGGTAGGAAAACTTTTTATTCTTCATCCTCGTTACACTGTATCGTGTGGTTGTAGTGTGCAGGTATGCTACAAATAGATTAAATTGGAATGGTAGGAAAACCGTTTATTCTTTATCCGCGTCACACTGTATGGTGTGGTTTTATTGTGCAGGTATCCTACACATAGCTTAAATCGGAATGCTAGGTGAGCCATCCATTCTTTCACCTCGTCACACTGTATGGTGTGGTTGTAGTGTGCAGGTATTCTAGAGATAGGTTAAATTGGAATGGTATGATAACCGTTTATTCTTCATCCTCGTCACACTGTATGGTGTGGTTGTATTGTGGATGTATCCTAGAGATAGGTTGAATTGGAATGGTAGGAAAACCGTTTATTCTTCATCCTCGTCACACTGTATGATGTGGTTGTAGTGTGCAGGTATCCTACAGATAGCATAAATCGGAATGGTAGGTTTGCCATTCATTCGTTTTCGTCTTGATGCTGAATGGTGTGGTTATAGTGTGCAGATATTCTACAGATAGCTTAAATCGGAATGGCAGGTTTGCGATTCATTGTTTCACCTCGGCATACTGTATGGTGTGGTCGTGGTGTGTAGGTATTGTAGAGAGAAGTTGAATCGGAATGGTACTGCGGTATTCATTCTTTTTCTTGGTAATAGTGTATGGTGTGGTTGTAGAGGTTATAGATTATACGTTTACGTTATATGTGAAGCGTAGGAAAATGATTCATTCTTTGCCTTTGCGATATCTGAGGATTTATTTTTAGAATATATTAGTGAAGGAGGTACGGTATATGTGATTGATCACAAAAGTATCGGTTTGATTGCCGCGGGATGATATTTTCTGTGAGTGAGGAGTTCTTGAGTTCTTGAATGATATAATATCAGGTTTATTGGAGTGTTGTGATTCGTGTTTTTGGTAGTTCGGGTGTGTATCATAGTGTCAATTTTATTGATGGTGCGCGTTTGAAATAGGTGTACGATAATTGTACGGTATTGATTCCATTGCCGCATAAATATTAAGTTTTGCTGCTCTGTTGTGTGTCCGTGATGCGTGAGTCCGTTATTTGTGATCGGTAGCGGCAAAACTCATTCAATATCTTGGTGGTGTCGCCGATTAATGTCGGTTCAGTTATGTATTATTAGCGCAGCATATAGTTGGAAGGTGCGGAGGCTGTTTCGTCGATTGCGGCGTAATGGTCATGAATCTGTTGTAATGGGTGCGTTGATGGTGTATGTGGGAGATATATGAATGGAGGAACCGTGGCAATGCTATAGTCGTGTGTACGGTGAGGAAAGTTTCGAATGGGAGCTCGTTTAGGTATCAATGCGATAATTGACTGTTTTTTTAGACACTGATTCGTGTTTTTTGTGATGGATGTTTATATCGGTACGGGAAACATGGAACATTGGGCTGTAAAACATCTGAATGGATTTATAGGTATCCATCCGAATGTAGTGTAATGAATCGCTGATTTTTGGGCCTTGTCGTGGAGTTTGTAGTCTTGTAATAATTTAATAGATGAATAGTCGTGTATTCTGGTTTTGCGCGGTCTCGAAATGTGTTTTTTAATGAACGTGTGATTGTCGCTCTTGATAATATGGCGATCCGTGAAAAGGACTCATCTTCATTTGTGGTATGTTTAGAGAAAAGGTTGTTTAATGTAAAAGATGGAATTTTTTATCTGGTGAATATTGGAATCGATTGATCGCCGTTGATTCGGTTTCTGCGCCATCTTTAAGAATAGCTATGGATCGTGTGTTGATTCTCTTTCAAAGTAACACTTGAATGATGGAATGCATATGGACAATCGTGCTTCTTATTTCGACTCTCTGGCTTGGACTTTTTTGTAATTAGTGTTTGGCACAATTAGTGATGAGATAATTCGATATTGTAATCAACAAGTGTAGTCATTATTGTAGATATGGTGATGTTATGATGACTGAAATTACAGAACTAGTATATCTACATTAATTCTTTTGCTGTGTGGTACAGGGTGGGTAATAGATGCAATGGATAAAAATGAACTTCTAAAAATATACGTACAAACAAAGTTCAAGTTGTTCCAACACAGTGTTGTTATTGAAGACGATGCATCAAGTTCAAAGCGTTCTCATTTTCGTCTAATACTGGTATAACCTTTTCTTGACTGTAATACAAGTTAGTGTATTTTCATATGTATACATGTTCTAGATGCTTTTTTTCTTTAAATTAGTCAAAATGAATAACAATCAAATCAATAAATCAATAAGGGCTCCACCTAGTGAGTAGTCTCAAAATGCATTTAATAGAGATTCTTTCAAGACTTTGGTACTCACACTACAGAGCTTTCTATGAATGAATTATTCGGTTTACTTGATGATGTTGAATGTCTTGACTCAGCAATAACCTTTTCTGATCGAACTGTAATATAGATTGTTTTAGAAATAACTTTAGATTTGGGTTAGGAGAAGGTTAGTTTTCAACAATTATTATTAAAAACCCGATATTTGTTACGTTATGATTATGTTTTACATCACTAAAGTGTAAAGATCCTAATTCCAAGAGAGAACATTATTGACTGTCTGTCACTGCAATTTTCCGTTAGTTTTTATTGTCCATAATGTACCACAGAGTTCCGAAAGATATTCGATGTTACGAAGTTCAACATTTTTTCTTATTCATTGATACTCGGATCAGGTCATTTAGAATCTAAGATGTGAATTTCTATTTTTTCGACAGTTCGCGAGATCTTCTTTGTAAAAAAAGTAAAAGTTATTTTTAAGAAAAATATGTTCGGTGTTGATTGATCTTTGTTTACACAGAGTTTGATCTATAAAAAGTATAATGTTCTCGATCTAGTTCAACTTTGAATTTTGATCTTCATTTTCAAAAGTTAATTATATCAAAATCTTAATTGTACTCTTATCGTCTACAATTTGTTTGACTCATATTTGAAACATAATCAATTACTTTTCCAATAACAAGATATTCCGTGATTTATTAGAAATAAAAATCTTGTTTCACAGTTTGAACAACTTCGACTGAAAAGTTACATATATTTAATAAAAAAAGTCAAAAGTATTCGGAAGAATATTTCTATCTGCAATTAGTATAGAATTTGAAGTTCATGTTTAATACTTTCTTCGGTATAACTTCTTTTGCCAATATATGTACACATTTACTTTCTATAGAACTGAGTGTATTATAGTCAAATATGATGTGATCCAAACTTGAATTTGACCTTACTAAACATTAGGCTTTTTAAAAAATACTTGTAATGTTTTGGGGGTGTGGGTGTAGACTAGAACGATTATTCACCCACACAGCCACAGCCACACCCTCAGTTTGTCTTTACGGTTTTTTAATGTATTCACTATATATTCATCAAATTTATTGGAATTTTTACAAATTTCACAAAAGTTTGTGTTACATATTCTTTTTATTTTAGGCATGGTGCAAACTACATATCCTAACCCAGCAAATGATAATATTTCTACGGTGTCGAGAGAAGTAATTGCGAACGAAGGTGTTATTCGTAAGCTTTAATCATAAAGTGTTTATTTTATTTCACAAAAAATTTATTTCTGTATGTAGCCTTTCATCCACCGTTACCGCCAAATAATGGCACATGGCCTTTTGGTATTCAACCAAAATAGAATCTGGGTCAAACAATGTTTTTCGGATGTAAAGACTTGTTGAAAATGTTCTTTGATTATACTCAATAAAAAATATCGAATAATAATTTTAGAAAAACAATACAATAGTTAAAAAATATGATTGAAAACGAAATCTTATCTTTCATCTGAGAAGAATGAAAAATTGAAAGAAAATAAGTTATTTAGATAATAGTTTTATTTACATTTTCAATCTCTGATAGTTATTTATTAATAAAAATAGAATATCTTCTAGGAAAAATATCACTTTCATATTTGATGCCTGAAATTACTTTTATTCTATTGAAATTTGATAGGGATTCTCATAGCAGAGATAGTCATTATCAACTACACAAAAAAGATAAAAAATGTTTACATTATAGAAATTTTATTTCTATTTGTGTTTAGATGAGAATTTATCTCACTGATGGACATTTAAATTACTAAATAACCATAATTATTATGTTAACTAAATTTCTGTAATTTTTTATATGTGTAGATTTTGACGTCATATCTCACCAACTAATCTCTTACTGCTTATTTACTATTAACTACTTTTTCACATTATGAAAAAAATTCTTTTGATTTTCTATTAATTAAACAAGAAATTTACCTGCGTTGTATGATAACATACATCCAAACTGCAGATTACATTATCCCATAACAATCGCGTTAAAAAGCAAAAACAGACAACATGAGACACGATGCATTGTTATTTTTTTGAAAATGAAAAAGCAGACGAAATTTGTTTTTTTCTTCTTTCATTCTTCCTGCATCGCACTCATTTTTTTCACATTGATATATTGTAGCGGTGCATGTCTTGTTTTTTTTATTTTTTTCAATTCTCATGAAGCAAAATAATCTTTTTCACCTTAAACTTGCATGTGCGCAGTGAAATATTTTTCAAAGAAAACAAAAGCTTCTGAATAAGAAAAAAAAAGGAATTAATTCTGATCTTAACAAAATGATTCTAATTTGTTTGGTATTTCAATTCATTTTTTAATCAAATTTAATATAAAAATTAAATCTTATTTTTCTTTTTATTTATTTATTTTTTTAGAAATGAAAATAATTTTTATGAAAATGATACAATAAAATTAATAATGGAGCAAAAAACATTTATAATTTTCTTTCTTTTTTTTTAATAAAATGTGTTTCTTTATAATATTTATTGATCTGTTATAATAAAATCGTTATTTATTTATCATTAAAAATATTAAATTCTATTTATATTCTTTAAAAATAACTTTTTGGTTTGATTTAAATATTTTAATAAATAAAATTCTGTCAATTCTTAAATATTTGTCAGATTAAAACTTCTAAAAGTTGGATAATAATAAGAAAATATCTCAAACGATGAGTTTCGAATGTTTGTAAAATTTTCAAAACTGATTCCTATTTAGCAAAATTATTGATTTTATTAAAATTAAATAAAACAATCAATATCACATTGTAATTAACAAAAAAAAATTTTATTCCATCATATGTTCACTTATGTATAGTAATAGGATTATTACTTATTTTATTTTAACAAATCATCTTGTATTTTCTTTCTCATATGATTAATTTAATGAAAAGAAAAAAACTCACTTTTTTTTATTCTTCATATTATGATCGTTTGACTTTATAACTAAACCTAGAATGACAATTTTCGATCATAAACAACAATAATATATTAATAAAGCTATAAATTTGTCTCAGATTATAATATATAACGGAATTTAAAATTCGTTTGTTATAATAATTCCAGTATTATCATTGACTTGATTGATATTTTTGAATAGTCATGTATTATTTTATTTTTAACAAAATTTCTTAAATAAAAATATTTCAATCAAAAATCTTTGTATAACACAGTAAACTTTAAAGTTAGAAAACAATATTCATATTAACATCATCTTACAAAATTCATTCTGAATAATAATTATTATTATTGAAATAACCAAATGAAAATCGATTTACTATGTAATATCTTATTGTAATCTTTGTTCGATGATTTTCATTGATTATTGATGAATTGTACAACTGCATGTACAATTGTTTGCTTTATACTTTATTATATTATTTCCTATACGATACAAACATTCGATTAGAAATATTTTTGTCTATGATAGATTTTTTATAAAATAATAGATTATTATACAAATAGAATTGATGATAATAATGACATAATTACAACAGCAAATTTCCTCTCCTAAGACATATGAATACAAAAGACAAGCTTGCAGTGTTATCAACACATCTTTATTCTTTTTTTGATTCGAAAATTTTTGAATAGACAGAGTGATAAAAGAGGTTCGTCTAAGATGAAATATTTCTATTTTAAATGTTAATCATAATACTTTGTAAACGCCTCTGAGATTTGAGATGTTACGTATGTGTTTATTTTTGTTGTTCTATTCATATTTAATAAGATCTTATGTTTTCTTTATCTCTTTTTTTTTGGGTAGAAAAGAAAGAAAACATTTCTATTTATATCTGAATAAAATCATACAGAGTAATAAAATTTGATCAAGACTTTAAACTAGAACAATAATAACAGATACAACTTAAATGATGATATCATCAGTATTTTAATTAGTTGACGTTGCCGAGACTGGAACTTAGTTTCAAAAGATGTCCCTTTCATTTTTCTATAAAGTCATGTGAAAAAAAATGTGCAACATGTAATCGTGAAATCGTAGATGGGCAGTAATACATTGCAGTAAAAAGGATCATTTTTAAAAGATAAACTATCTCTCCACTTCTATTCAAACAGATGTGAAGTGCATTGAATTTTTATTTGTTTTTCATAGTATTTGAAACAATTTAGTACGATAAAATACTCATATTGTCAGGGCATATTTTCTTGAAAATTGAATACGAATCATAGACTATTTTCTTCTAGTATGATGCATACTATAAAAGAACGTATTCAGACTTTGTCCATGGGACCAAACAGCATCAAAAAAATTAAAAAGACCGAAACATTAATTAGATAGTGATCTTTTTTTAGGCATACGAGTATCGAGACCCTTTCGAGTTCATGATTACATTTTGTGCATACTCTATGGATATGAGTTGCTAGAGAATTTAACGACGAAATTTTGTTTTCGATTAAATAGAAGGCATTCAGATGAAAACTTATCAAGATACATATTTGAAATTTATTGTTAATCTATTCAAAACAGATTCTCTTTTTGTAAATAAAATGAAACATTGATAACAATGAAAGTTTTATATATCAATAAATTTCACTTTTTAAATAAATATTCAAACAATGAAAATATTTGAAGAAAATCTATTTAAATTTTATTCAATAATACAATTAATTATTGGCATTACTATAGTTGAATAATCAACAATTCGATGTTTCATGTATATTCTCATTTCTAGTAGCTTTTCTTTTATTATTATAGAAGAAAGAAAAAGATTATAATTTCAAACGACGTTCTATATGAAAGCTATGAACTTTAAATATAAGAAATAGTTGTTTCGATCAGTACGCTAAAATTTTATCGATCTTTTCCACTAGTACAAAAACTTTCTGTTTGTTCATCTATAGTTTTAAATATCCTCAGACTAAATAGTCTATGAGAGTTGTATTTGATATCTGCTCTTCAGGTTTAATATAATTAATTTTTGATTCATTCAACAAAGAAACAATGTTTTGTCTCGAAATGAAACAGCAGTCCATACCATAAAGCCTTGTGAACGAGATAAATCTTATTGAATTATCAGTCTGGGTCGGTCTTTTTTTTGTTGTGTAACAGACTTTCCTTTTTCCTTCAATACTGTCGAGACAGAATCAAGATTCATCTATTGCGATGAAATTTTTGTAGCAACTATTAGCTAATTATCGATAAAATCGACGTATGCGTTGACAACGTTTTTTCGACCTTCGATGGTGTTTATTTATTAACTTTTAGCGTTCTTTTTTTTTCTAAGAGTGAACTTGGCAAATTTTATTAGTCTTGACATGGTAGATTGGCTAATATGACAAGATTTGGCAATGGAATGTTAAGTAGGAGAAGTTTCGACGTCAATTGTTTTTGCACAGTTAATCTTTCGTTTAACATTAGATACATCGATTTCATCATCTTTTTAAATTTTAACTATTTGTGACTGGAAGTATTTCTATTGCAAATGAGTCAAAATATGTCCCTCAAGAACATCAGAGTAAGTTACTCTAGACATTCTATAAAAAAAATCAGCATCAACTTTTGCTTGATGCATTTTAATTTAAAAAAAAAACTTCAAATTAAGGCAACATTTTTCAAAACTAAACAGTACATTATACCTAAATACTTTTACAAGATATCGATTTACTTTTCATTAGTAGCATGGCTGAGTATGAATATATAAATGGAAAAATCCTGAATTAGAAGTTCAGAATCAATTCCAAACACTACAAATCCTTCTTAAGAATCTTTAGAAGACTAGTTTTTTGGAGTCCAATCTCACGAAAACCTTCATCATAAATATGATTCGTGTCGTAGAGTCTATTCTGAAGTTTTCCTTGTATGATTAGAGAGATATTTACTAATTATTTTTTAATCAATAAGCAGCTGACAGAGTCAATACTTTGACATATGTCTATATTTAAAGAATTTATCAAGAAAAATAACCTTTGTAAAGAATCGAAGTTAAATGAAATATCGCTATATTCTATTTTTTTGTCTGAAATGGTTTATACAGCATGATCACGTCATTTTTGACAGATTTTTTCAGTTTGTTGTATTTATACAAAACCTCGAATATTTCTTATTTTGATATAGTTAGATAGGATATCACTTACTCTATCGAACTATATAGTTTTTATTTTATTTATTTAGCATCTTCTCCAAAAAATCTGATAAATTCCGAGAAGCACTGAAACGAAACTTTTGCACACTCATATTTCAACAACAATAAGCTCAATAATAATGAAAATTGCTTTAGATGGAAGAGAACCATCATAGTTCCTCATGGAAAAAGTATTAAACAAAACGGATTCGAAATTGAAGAGAAAAGTGATCTTTACCGTTAAAATTTGATGCACTTTTGTACTTATGAAAAATCAAAATATCTCAGTAAAAAGCGTAGTCATCAAGGAAAACTACCTGAGAAATGGCATGAAAATTATTGATGAAAAAAATCTTTGTTGGTTGCTTTTTAAAATAATGTATCACTCTTTTTGTTGCTATTGTATTGATATAAAACTTTAAGTTTTTTTTTCTCATGTTACATTTTTACGAAATACAAACTAAATTTTGAAAATATTCTATTCTCTTATTTTATTATTCAATTACATACTAACATATATTTATATATATAACTATTTTATTTAAACAATAAAATAAAATAAGTTTTTTGTCTTTTAATTAAATCTTAATTCATTATAAAAACTAAGTGCACTAACAATACTTGTTTGATACATTGTTGTTGTTCGTACTACACTAAATCGTTCAGCACGTTCAAAATTTGCTTTAGTTCCTTCATAATAAACTCCATCGGAAAGAACAAATGATAATAAATTTGTACATCGTACTCTAAAAAAATAAATAAATTTATTCGAATAATTTTTATTAATAAAATGAAATAGATAATATACCTAAGATGATCGATAAATTTCGATGAATTTTCACTAAAACGTAATGTTTCAGGATCCCATTGAATTTCAAAACGTGTTAATCTTGGACAATGTATTGCACATGCTTCTAATATTTGATCAATATGTATACGACGTGATAATTGTCGAAACCAACTATGTGCTGTACCAATAATTAGTATTCTATTAAAAACAAAAAATAGCATTTTCATATATAAGAAAAGAAAAAAAAAAGGTAAATATTTCTTACTTAATTCGACGAAGAAATCGTATAGTATCAATCCAAAATTGTTCTGTAATATCATCATGACCTGTATAATTTAATGCTTCAAGTCGATAAGTAACATGACGTGTTGATGTTAATAAATGATGTACTGTTTCAACATTTAAATTTACTGTATTACTTAAATCAAGTGCTCGACATCCATTTAATGTACCTCGATCGATTATTAAATTTAATACCTAAAAAAAATAAAATAAAATAAAAGAAGAATATTCTTATGAAAGATAACAAATACAATATAGAAGCAAAAGAAAAAAACCAGCATGATTACCTACCTTATCAGTAAAACCATCACAATAAGAAACTGCTAAATATGTAAGTTTTGGTACAACAGAAAAAAAATCCAATAGACCATTTTCACTTAATTCTGTTGATGAAATATCTAATTCAGAAAGTTGAGTTGATGACCAATTAACAGCAACCATTGCTTCATCTTGAATACCTATCAATATCATTTATAAAATTAATTTTATATCACAAATAGAGGTCATCGGATGTCAAAATTTTTGAACCTGATCGAACTGCATTTTAATATTCTCAATGAAATTTTCTAATCGGAATTAGATAGTCTCTCCAAAGATACGAGATACTTTTTTCTTTCGACTTTTTGTATTTGATGATTAGCGCACGCTGTACACAGTTTTCAGACGACTAGAGCCCAACCCAACGAGTTATAATAACAAGTGTTCAAAACAAAAAAATCTAATAAAAACTCGTCTATGTCTTTGCATAACTTCGTCAAGGACATATATCGATAAGACAACATTGTTGATAATATTTTTTCTGTAAATATCAAACGTCAAGTTATTATTAATAATTTATCAATGAAAATAGAATTGTGTATACCGCCTTTGAAATGTCTATTAAACTATGTTCATTATTATTCTTACCCGTATTTTGTAATAATAAACATTGTAATTTTGTACAACGATTCATTAAATTTTTAAAACTTGTTCCACGTATTCTAATACAAAAATTTAATGCAAGACATTGAAGATGCATACAACCAGACGCAATTAGTTCAATATGATTATCATCAATAAAACCAATACCATATAAATTAATAACACGTAAATTTGGTGCATGTGTTTTTATTTTACTTATATTTATTGTTTCAAATGTATCAACTTCTTCTGATGATGATGATGATATTGAAGTTTTTTCTATTGTACCAATAATATGTAATGTATTTAATGAAGATATATATCCATAAATTCGACGCATAAAAGCTTCAAGAAAAATAACTTCAGATAAACAAATACATAAACGTTTAAGATTACATGGAAATTCATTTAATTCACTAAAATCATGTAATTGCATTGCTGATGAAAAATCAAGTGTTAAATATTCTAAATTAGGACAATGTAATGCTAATACACGTAAAATTTCAACTGTAACTAATTCAACAGGTAAATCAATATAAATAAGTGATGATGCACAACGTGTACCAAGCATAGAAATAAATTTATCAATATGTCGAACATGAACTGCACCAATATGACCATTTGTACAATCAGGACGTAAAAAAAGACGACGCCATAATTGTTGATGATGTGAAACAAGTAGATACCAACGATGACATACACGTGTACAACGAATAAGATCAAGTGGAGTTAAATAAGAAAATATTGAAATAAGTATTGAATCAGGAAGAAATCCAAGTGAAGTTAACTGAAATCAAAAAAAATTTTGATTAATCAAAACAAAAACAAAACACAATTTACTACAGTCGATTGACGATTTTGTAAATTGTCCATTGTTAGATCATTTAATCCATCGATCTCTAAATCTTGTTCATCATTATTTTGTATTATACGACTTAGTCCACGATTTCTACTACCATCCTGACTAATAGTTGATATTGTACGTCTGTTATCCATATGTTTATTGACACACTAAAACGTAGTATTTTTCTGTATATATATTCAACTAATGGTCTTTGAAAGTGTTTATTTCTTGTTCTTTTTAGGTTTCCCTAAATATATAAATATACTTTCTTTTTTTCTTTCTTTCATAATATCAATGTCTACCATTATTCATTAACCATCATAAACAATCCCTCCTAGACCTTCATCTGACAGGAAAAAAACATTGGTCTTTGATGAGAAATGAGATAGAAAAATATCAAAGATTATAAATATCAATGAAATAAGAAATAACAGGTGTCTTCTATTGTATAAAATTACTTATCTTCTAATAAAGAGAAGATGATCATAATCTTAGTAATAATCAATACTTACAATAGATTTCGATATGAACTAAATAAATACACGTTATAGGAATAAATCATGTCTACACATTTAGATTGAGTTATTACCACTCATATATTTACACATATATCACATCTAACTAATTAATAATGTCTGAGAATATTGTATATCCTTCGTTGATTGTTGACAATTATCTTTCTTGAATTTCTATATTAGGCATCATTTATTGCTAAAGATTCGTTTTGTTGAATTGTTAGCTAATAAATATTGAGTTCTAAAAGAAGAAGAAAAATCGAAATTTATTCTTCTAAATATTATAAATGATATTTTTGATTGTCATTTATACTTTATCTTCGTTAACACTGTTATAAACATAATTATAACATATCATCGTAGAATATCTATAAATCATAAAAATGACGTTAATGAAATTGTTTTGTTTCTATGTTTAAAAATAAAAAAGAAAAGAAAAGAATGACTTCGCCGTTTTACCTTCACATATCTATTACATGAAGATTTCTATGACAATTGTTAAATAAATATTACAAACAATCTGAATGAGTTTTTTTAAAGAAAAGAGTTGAATAATAGTAATAAACAAATTAATAATAACAATACAATGTAGTATAATCTTACAAAATAGAAATTTCCGACTTTTTTTTTAAAAATTAGTACAGTCATTATCAGCTATGAAGACATTAGCTGTGACATTAGCTTAACTATTTATTGCGACACAACCATAATAGCTAGAAAACCAAACAAGAAAATGATTAACATAAACATATCCATATACTAATGGACATAAAAAGACCGCAAATTGCTATTTTGTAAAATTATATTATATTGCATTATTATTATTTTTTTTTTTAATCTTAATCAATATGATCGTTAATAATATTTCAGAATAATATCTCAAACTATTCGTAATTAATAATTAAAATAATTTCTAAAAATGGCTTTTATATTTTTTTCATAGATAAATTATTGTTGCAAATTATCCTTCAAAAAAAATGTTTATTCAATTCATATTTTTAACGACAAAAAAAAAACAAAAGAATTTCTTGTAGTTTTTATAATAAATCCAGAACTTTATTTTTTATCAATAATTTCAATTTATCAGTTATTTCTCTTAAGGCACATACATAGTTTGATCTATTGAATGTTTTCATTATTGTCAAAAAAAAAAAAAATTTTTTTTTTTCTAGAATATTTAAAAAAAAAGATCTTCAAACAAAGTTATTGTTTCTTTTTTAAATAGTAACTACAATGCATGTACTAGTTTTGGAGTATAGACACCTTATCAACATTATTTCTTTTTCTTTTTTTACTCTCCACTTCATTCAAAGTTTTATGCAAAAGAAAGAACAAACAGTAACAGACGAAGCAAACTAAAAGAAAAAGATTTTTTTTTTATGAGTTGCCATGAAGAGTCTGAAATGCAATCAGTGCATTTTCGTATGATTCATTCTTCTTTTTTTTTCTTCTGAACTATTTGGTTGCTCCATAGCAACGAATTAAACAAACGGTGTGATTGCACCCTTTGTTCATTACTCGACAACGGATGTAGAAAAAAAGAGAATGTGAAGAATAAGTTACCCTAGAAACAGTGCTATTCGATGGTTGCCAGCAACATCAAGAGTAAGTGTGTATGCGAAATAGAGAGTGAGAGAGAGAGAAAAAAAGAGAAATAATACTCTCCTATATAAATCTATGTGTATGTAAGTCGACAGTCGTTCGTTTTTGTCTAACGGTTTTTTCAACATTACTTTTATTCGTCGTCGAAGCAACAACTAACAAAAATGCGTGAAATCGTACATAGTAAGTCTAACTAACAAAAAAAAAAAAGTTTCAATATGATATTCAATATAATATTATATAGTGCAAGCTGGTCAATGTGGTAACCAAATCGGTGCCAAAGTATATGATTCAAGAAAAATCTAGAAAATATTTATTTATTTTGATTTTATTGTAGTTTTGGGAAGTTATCTCAGATGAACATGGTATTGATCCAACTGGTACATATCATGGTGATTCCGATCTTCAACTCGAACGTATTAATGTCTATTATAATGAAGCTGCTGGTATATAAATTTTTTAAGAAAAGAAAAGTTTCTATTTAAAATAATATTTATATAATTCAGGTGGTAAATATGTTCCACGTGCTGTACTTGTTGATTTGGAACCAGGTACTATGGATTCAGTACGATCAGGTCCATTTGGTCAACTTTTTCGACCTGATAATTTTGTTTTTGGTCAATCTGGTGCTGGTAATAATTGGGCTAAAGGACATTATACTGAAGGTGCTGAACTTGTCGATTCAGTTTTGGATGTCGTACGTAAAGAAGCTGAATCATGTGATTGTCTTCAAGGTTTTCAATTAACACATTCATTGGGTGGTGGTACTGGATCTGGTATGGGAACATTACTTATTTCAAAAATTCGTGAAGAATATCCCGATCGTAAATATTAATTTTTATCTTAGAACAAAATTTTAATTAATAAGAATTTCTTTTTGTTTTTTTTTTGAAAAATAGGAATTATGAATACATTCAGTGTTGTTCCATCACCAAAAGTTTCTGATACTGTTGTTGAACCATACAATGCTACACTTTCAGTTCATCAATTGGTTGAAAATACCGATGAAACATATTGTATTGATAATGAAGCTTTATATGATATTTGTTTTCGTACATTGAAACTTACTACACCAACTTATGGAGATCTTAATCATCTTGTTTCAGCTACAATGTCTGGTGTTACAACATGTCTTCGATTTCCTGGTATGATTATAATATATATATATATATATATAAATAAGAATAATTATAAAATTATTTCTTTATCTATAGGTCAACTTAATGCTGATTTACGTAAATTAGCTGTCAATATGGTACCATTTCCACGTCTTCACTTCTTTATGCCAGGATTTGCACCACTTACATCACGTGGTTCACAACAATATCGTGCTTTAACTGTACCAGAACTTACACAACAAATGTTTGATGCAAAAAATATGATGGCTGCTTGTGATCCACGACATGGTCGATATCTTACTGTTGCTGCAATCTTTCGAGGTCGTATGTCAATGAAAGAAGTCGATGAACAAATGTTAAATGTTCAAAATAAAAATTCATCTTACTTTGTTGAATGGATTCCTAATAATGTTAAAACAGCTGTTTGTGATATTCCACCACGTGGTCTTAAAATGTCAGCTACATTTATTGGTAAAATTATTTTTTTTTGTTTGTATTGATTTAACATAAGAAAATGATGATTTTGTTTTTATAGGTAACAGTACAGCTATTCAAGAACTCTTCAAACGTATTTCGGAACAATTTACAGCTATGTTTCGTCGAAAGGCCTTTCTTCATTGGTATACTGGTGAAGGCATGGATGAAATGGTTAGTTTTTTTTTCAGTTTTGGTATTATCTTTGATTAATTTATTTTATTTTAGGAATTTACTGAAGCTGAATCTAACATGAATGATCTTGTTAGTGAATATCAACAATACCAAGATGCTACAGCTGAAGGTAAATTTCTTAATATGTTTGATATTTTGTTTATAAAAATTCTTTTTGCAGAAGAAGGTGAAGGTGGTGAAGAAGAAGGTGAACAAGAAGGCGCCTAAATCAATTAATGAAAAAAAAAACAAAGACAATTTCTTTTTTATCATCATCACGATCGAAATTCTTTCTTTCTTTTTTTTCTTTTTAATTCTATTATAACATCCTTTAAAATCTCTCTTTTTTATTTAGTTTTCTTTTTCCTGTACGATCATTTGTTTCTTCTTATTTTTGTGTACAATGTCTTGTATGTGAAAAAAAGAATGAATAACATCGAAGAGACAAAAAATAATAATAGTTTTTTTTTTAATGTAATATTTTAATGAAAAAAAACAAAATAAATGATGATGAATAAGAATATAAAAATTTTTGATTTATTTAACCTTGATAAATATACATGAACTTCGTAAAGTGATCATCACTTGACTCGAAAAATTCTCGTATGAGAAAATATGACTAAACGTTGAGCTTAAATTTAGAAGTAATGTATCTTTAGTATTAACAATCCGCAGATTCAAGTTAGCCGTGCTCAATTTTGAATGCTTAATCCGATCCTATAGTTTGATTTCTTTGAATAGTTAAAATAGGCTACCGATTTCTTCTTAAAACTCGATCAATTTTGAATTTCTTTTTCTCTTTGAGATTCGGTGAAATCTAATGATTTTTATTTTTCAAAAATTATTCTCGAATCATATGTATTCAAAACGAATAATTTCTTAACTAACCGAGACGCACTGATTTTTCAACTACAGTATATGTCTCTTTAATGATGTAATTAAAAAGAAACCAAATCAATATACAAAAAGAATTCTTATTCATGTTAATACTTATCTGACATTCATTAACATGAATGCATATCAAAACTAATGACAGTAGTACTAAAATACCTTGTAGGAGATTTGAGAAAATTTTCTCTATCTATACAGTACTCTATAAGGTTTCACCATTCTTCAATTCATCTTTGATTTCGATTGGTATGGAAAACTCTTGTTTCTACATTTAAGTCTGTGCTACGCTTTATTTTCTTTTCAACGAAAGATAATAATTTTAAGCTTAAAAAGATTACCACTAGTCGTTTATGGAAACAGCTGAGTTCGTCAGGGAGTGAAAATTATAGGTTTTGTTTATTATGAATGACACTCGCTTGAATATATTTTACAATTGGAACTTTAATATAGAAGCGAAAATTTTTCTTTATTCATCGGAATCAAAGATGAACAACTTTAATCAAATTGAATAATGATGAAAAATTATAGAGCACTGTTTAGAATATTAGTATATATATAGAGAGAGAGAGAGGGAAAAAATTCCCTCAAGTCTTCTAAAAGGTATAAAAGCGTCACTGCCACTACTTTTGGTATATCCGTTTTCTTTTTGTAATTATCCAATGTTATTGTATTTCCACCTTCATAATGTTTCCCTTGAGACACGTCCATATGTGTTCGATACTTTTTTTTTTTACTTTAAACATAGTCACTATACTCCTTAGTGTAATTCTCATGTACACAGAATACTGTGAGACGTTGAACGTTATGTCAAAAATAATAAAGTATTGAGTTTACATTTGTTGAGTTCAAAAACGATGAATATTAAAATCGTTTCAAAATTTCTGGGACATCCTTTATATTCATTGTAGACATATAGAAATATTAGTAAGACCAATAAGATATGTTAGAACGAACCTCTATGATGAACAGAGAATAATTGGTCTAAATATGATATGTTGTTTATTGATTTTGAACATGTTTACTTGAGAATAAAAATGTCAAGAATACTCATTTGATATTGGTACACAGTTTGAATATTCAGATTGATAAAAAACAGGTATTATTCATTACAGAAGCAAAAAAAGAAAGAAATACATTCCATTGCTAGTAAATAGACTTGAATAATAATTTCTTTTAACAATAACAGATGGTGCAAAAGTTCTTGATTAATTTTCTTATTTAATATACCGTAACAATCAATCATCTTAGTAAATTCATACATAATCAGTATTGAAAAGTATACATTCGATAGATTTATCTCATCTTAATTTTATCGACATAAATATTGAAATATATTCTATCATGTCATATTAAGTTCATTTAAAAACACTTAAATTTATTCGTTGTAACATATGTTGACAAGAATAATTCATATAATTCAATTTTTGTCGACACATGTTTCAACTTCCATCTGTAACCCTTGGATTTTTTACTGATTAAAAACTATATATATATATATATATCAATCTTTTTTTGTTGATTTATATACAGCATAACTCTGTCGGTAATTGATAGTTGTCACCTTCGAGTATCATACTGTGATATCTGATTTCTTATATGATTGACTGTATATTCTGAGTCACATATAATTCTATTTTTCTTTCTTTTTTTGTTGTTATTCTTGTAACAATCAACATTTCTCGTAGACAAGAATAGAAGTGACTTTGAGCATTCTTCTTCAGTACGTCTATACAACATCGACTCAAGATAGAACACAGCAAATATATATATATATATATAATTTACTCATGCAATGCAAAATTCTTAGTAGAGGAATGAGAGAAAAAAAGCCGCACGATAGCTTTTCAGATGACTTCTCGGCTAGTTGTACGCTTGCTCTTCTTTTTTTTCTATTCTTATTTTTCTCTCTGTTCGTCATTGTAAGCACATAAGGCGATAGCGACCGACAAAAAAAAAAGAAAAAAAAGAATCTGTGTGTGTGTATATACCCAAGCACACACATCAAGCTTTGTGGTAATGATGAGAGTTTGTTCCCGCATCAAACAGCAAGAGAGAGAAGAAAAAATGATGAGAATAAACGGCAAAGAAAGACCCTGAAAGACAAGACAAACGCTTCCCTATATATATATATATGTATATATATGTGTATTGATAGATTGTTAGCTACAGTGACGGCGTTTATTCTTTCACTCTCTGTCTCAATGCATTGTTCTTCATATGTCATATACGATCATTTTAAATATTTCTACTTTTTTAGATGGTAATCATGCATCATTTATTATCGTTTATATTCATAGTTTTATCGATAAAAAATATCTATAGTCAAGTTGCATTTGAATCATTATGTTCAATTGAAGTCTCTGCACCCAGATTGTCATCAATTGATGGTACTGAAGAATTTGAAATAGAAATTTATGAATCAAAATTTTTACCTGATGATACAATTTTTTGTAAGAAAATAAAAAAAGAAAATTATTTTTGAATGATATTTTGTTTTTTTTTATTTATTATTTCTAGTGGCTATTAAACAAAAACATCCAAATCAGGGTATTAATGAATTTGTTGTACGTGCATTTGGTTATGATAATCATGTTGTTGGTCGATTTGAAGATCGACAAATAGGAAATTTAATTTTAAAACATGAAACATGTCCAGGTGGAGGTAGTGTAAGTATTTGAAAAAATTAATTTGCAATCATTTATTTCTATTTATTAATTAGGCTATCTATGCTGATCAAGTTGAAAGTCCTGGTTATCGAGAAATTCCATTATCATGGAAAGCTACTGGTCTTTCTCCTAATCTTGATGAAGTTATATTTAGGTAAGTTTATTCATTTGTTTGTTTGATGTCTAATTTTATTTACATTCTTTTTGAAGAGCGGATGTTGTTTCAAATCAACAAATCTATCGAGTTAAATCTGCATCTTTAAGACGAGTTAGTTTTTATTTTATTTTATTTTATTTTTTGACAAAATTTCTTTTGTTATATTTAAAGCGTTTAGCACCTGGAATTATTCCTTATTCAGAAGATCAATCAATCAATATTGATTATTGTGGTGAATCACAAGGTTGTTTAATTGTTCCACAACATTGTAATAATAATGCTAAATGTGAATATGCACTTGCATGGGTAGTACTTGATGAAGATACAGTTAAATTTCGTATTGTTGCAAAAGCAAATGGTTTTGTTGGTGTTGGATTTTCTAATGATGAAAAACGAGTAAGTATAAAGAACAAACAATATTGATTTCGATAAATTTTTTGATTGATTGTTTTCGTTAAATTTTTCAGGGTGATGATCAAGTTGTTCTATGTAATCGAGATGCTCAAGGTCATGTTTATGTACGTAATATGTTTGTTAGTGTTCAAACACCACAATATATTGCACGTGATCGACCATTATATGGTTTACGAGATACAGATGGTTATTCAAATGGTACACATATTACGTGTAAATTTACACGATCATTATCACCTCATACAGACACATTATTAGAAACTAATGGAAAAAATCGTGATGGAATTGATAGAAATAAATTTATTAATTTAAAAGAACCACATTATATGTATCCAATTTATGCTAATCAAGATTTAATGACACCACTAGGTATGGGTTTTTTTTTTGTATCAATTTGTTAAGTATTTCCTAGTGAATGTACAGATATTCTATTATCAGTATATCAGAGTAACCTTTGGAATACGCCATGAAATTTTAATATTTGACTTAGATGGTCCCGGTAGGACCAAAGCCTGAACCAATTCTTTTTTTCGGGACCCAGACAATGACCAACACTTTTATCATTGGGAATGATATCTTTTATGGTGATATGAAACCTGGGTCAAATATTAATCCATTTCTTTTTGTAAACAACAGAATTATCGAACACATAATAGTGAATTAAAAAGAGTACTGAATCTCCAAGAGAGAAGATATTAGAGGTCATGCAAATAGAAAGCTGCGGATCCGGGCCCAACCTTTTATTTTTTATTGGATCTGATTACATGTTTTTTGTGAATCCGCTGCTCTCCAGATGAGAAATATAGCAATAAGATATAATTGTACGTTGAGGTTTTTCCAGTGAGTGATGAATAAACCACTAAAACCTTGATCCTCTACTTGTTCATGTACATGAAGAGCGACACCTATTGATCGGAAAAACCTCGAGTTTAGACCCGGCCAGGTCCGCAGCTCTCTATTGGTAAGTACTCATGTATCGAGAAAATTCTTAACAGCATATCAGAAAAAATACTCTGCTAACAATTGAATACCTTGAACTCAATACATTCACTAGGATTTAAGTATGAGAATGATCGGTAAAGAATTTTCTATATTCATTATAATATTGATAGGTGGTATGCGTATTCCGGTTCAAGATATTCAAATTGTAAATAATCATCCGATTAATTTTGAACGTCGTATTTGGCCAAAAACTCATCTAAGAGATGGTGCTTGGCTTGCTAAAGTTCATGGTAATTTGATATTTTGTTTAATTCTATAAGCAAAAATTTATTTGATGTGTTTTTGTTTTTATAGCTATTTTAAATATAATAGCATGGATACTTCTTGCATCAGCTGGTGTTATGATTGCTCGTTATTTTGATACACTTTGGCCTGAATATGAACGCCGTGTTGTAGTTGATGCTAATGGTGTTGCAACAGGAGAAAAATTACAACGACGAAAACGTTTTTCTTTTTTTAATGTAAATATTTTATTTTTCATTCATTAATTTTTTTTGTTTTTATAAAAATATTATTTTATTTAGGTTTTTCAACCAATTATGGTAACAGTAGCTATTTTAACATGGGTTGCATTTTTTGCTATACTTTGGGAACTTGATTGGAAATGGACATATGGAACACATCATATGTGGCATTCAATACTTGGTGTTATTGTACTTGTTTGTGCTTTTCTTGCTGTATGTATATTAGAATATTCATTAATAAAAAATGATTCGAAAGAATTTATTATTATTTTTTGTTATTTAGCCAATTATTGGTGTTTTTCGTCCAACACCTCGAACAAAACGTTATTGTTGTTGGTATTGGATACATTGGTTAATTATCTCATTGGCTCATTGTCTTGCTATTCCAGTTATCTTTTTGGGTATGGATAATCGTCGTTTAGATTTATGGACATGGTGTTCATGGCTTTTATTTGGTTGGTGTATATTTCATTTTATTGTTCAACTTATTTTTGAAATTCATGCTTGTTGTTATGCAAGAGAAAATTATGAACGTACGTTTCTTTTATAAATATACACAATACAAAGAGATATATATATGTTTATAATTTTTAGGTATTGAAGATGCTGATTATTATCCAGAGAAAAGTCCAAATCGTCGTGTACGACGAGAACGTGTAGCAGTAAGTTTTTATTTGTAAAAATTTTTCTAATTATTTGTTTTTGTTTTTTAATTTTAGGGTGAAGCATGGAAACCAGCTCTTTTAGGCATTTATATCTTGGTCACAGTAATCGTGGTCATTATTCTCATTCTTGCAATCATGTTCTATCAAGGTTATTAAATTAATACAAAAAAAAAAAAAAAAAAAAAAAGATTATAATTATTTGATAAAAAATTCTTCTCTTTTCTTTATTGTAATAATTTTGTTTTATATAACATTTAAAGCAATAAGAAGAATAATACTAACTATGTTTTGTGTTTCTATTTAAAATTAGATTAGACAAGTGTGAATGTGTGTGTGTGTGCGTGTTGCTTGTATTGTAGAATTCTTTTTTGTTTTGTTTCTTTTAAACAGTATTCAAATAATAATATAATTACCTCTGCTCTCATCCATCTTATGCACGTGACAGTGTATCATTGATTTTTTGTTCATTAATGAATTATTATGTAAAAATATCAACAAATGATCGATTCATTAAGTATAAAATTTATCAAAATTAAACTATCAAAAACAATACAGATATAGTTCAAATGATAACTAAGAGTTTTCGCTATGAATCTTTTCAATTGTTGAAAGAAGATAGACTTTAAATACTTGTTTGACTGTATTGCTAGTTTCTCAATGCAAGTGCTAGCCATTTGCAAAAAAGGCTTATACCTATTGGATAAAGTCCTACGGAACAGTCATGATCGAATTAATTCTAAAAATTTCAGAACGAGATAATATAGAAAAAACCAACGATCCGAACTTTTTAATCTTTCTATCAAAATGTGTCGTATACTTGAATATTTTTTTTAAATTTCTAACGAATATCTTAATATTCAGACAAAGAATTAGACTGCCATTCGAGCAAGGCCCGAACAAAAAAGACGGCTGACTGCATGAATCCGAAAAATATCAGAACACGATCCCATATGATATCTTCTGTTTTTAAATTTTAAACTTTCCGTAGCGCGAATCATAATGAATTTCAGTCACATTCAGCTATCTGAGCTCAGCTGACAAGTTAAGAGATAATGGATCTGAGTCAATTATTACTATATAAGAAAACTCAGGTGTTAATTATTGTTTTCTGCATTTTTATAATCTCTCGGTACGGATTTCAGATGTGCGCTCGTCACATTCTTGGCAAACTTTGCTGCATTTGGAAAGAACGGTCAGATATGGAGAATGAGTGGATGACTTGAGTCATTACCAATGCATCGAGAAGAAGCAGAAAAGTTTATCATGGCAACTAAGCGAGTGAAAAGAAACAAGTCAACTACTATACTTTGTGCAGTCAATTGCTTTTCAGTCGATTTTACGGAACACGAAAAAGTTTGTCCCGCAGGACTCTACTATCGGATCAAACAAAAAAAAAGGATTATTCGTCATTATTTATTTATTTCTCTAATAGTTCTTTTTAAGCAAAAAGAAATGGTTGCATATAACTGAATATGACTATAACATGCCACTATAATTGTGTAAATGTTTTTTGAAAACTTTATACGAATCACTACACATCAAAAGGCCTCTTCCATCTTCTACCGTTAAATCAATAATGTTGTTTTTTTTTCTATGATTTATTCACTTATGCTGCAATAATAAACCGTAGTAGAAGCATACTACCTACTTGAATGTTAATTTTTCATTGGCATCGTATTGATTCATCGAAAGCATAGAAAAAAAGGAAGTATGCATTAGAGTGACAATGTTTGAAATATAAAACGGAGCTACTGTAAGTTAAATGCAATAAATTAAAAAAATCAAAGGAAGAAACAGGTTTTCGGCGATTGCAAAAAGTAAAATATCAGACTTTTTTTAGTTTTAGTTTTATAACGAATTGTTTTAAAAATTTTAGAGTGATGAATTCTTATTGGTTTAGTTTCTTATGTTTTTTCACGATAATTATTTCGACTAATAGTCAAGCATGCTATTGGACAAACTGCGGACGGGGCAATGAAGCTCAATGTTCTGCAGGTTATATCGAAAAACTGAACCAAGATTGCCCCGATACCTCTGTAAGTTTATTATAAATGTGTTAAGCTTATACGAAGATTCAAAGATAAAGGTGAGGACTATTCGAGAATGCAGTTTTAGTTCTCAGGGCTATTGACATCTATCCCTCAAATTGGACAAGGAATATTCCTACTTTCATGCCTTCAGCAAACATTTTATTGCTTATTACTGAGTTTGTCAATACTTTTGTTTTAATTTGAAATTAACATCTGACATTGACATTCCATAGATGTCCTTTTAACACTCTTCATATGTTATACTTCTCAGAATTAATACAGTAAGGTGAAAAATCAAATGGTATCCTGAAATATTTTCCTTTTTGAAAACTTAGCTAACCAGACTTCATTAGTTTTAAATAATAAAATCTCGGAATATCATCATTTGAATAATACTCAGTATAATATTATTCAAGTGAGAGCTAAGTAGCGCTCATCAAAAGATTTATTCACCTTTTTCTGGAAGAAAGGATTTGCATTATTGAAAAAAATATTCTTGTTCGTACGATGCTAATAATTCTAGATGCAATCGTTTCCGTAGACCGGTGTCTTACTCGTACACTGACAACTGATCGGTTCATAAATTACACTTTGCTTTGTAGTGAACTCATGCCCATTGCCGAGTAATATTATGAATTCGGAAAAATTTCCATGATTGTCTAAAAATTCTTAAGATGAGGTTTTCCATAAAAAGTTATAGTGACATAAGACATAAGAGTGTTGAATTAACCTTTGTTGTAAGAAAAGGACATTAAAATAAGTTAGACTGGCCTAATCGGCTTAAATCAGTGCTGGTACCGATCGTCAAATTTTCGGACCGGTTCCATTATGCTACAAATGAATGCATCAAGGATCTAGATCCACGCGCACTATACATAAAGATGCGATATCCTTAGGCACCTGCGCAATCAAAAAACGTTTTCTGATAGCGATGACGAGCCAGTCGTTTCATCTCGTCCTCTTCTGCCATGAGGGTCGTGAGTCTTGTAACATCAAACATATTTTTATGCATGTGGATATAAAAGTACAAAAAACGCATCTCCGAATTTGTTGCTGGTGTTCTTTTGGGATGCTGGTCCTAGCTCGTCGTCATAAGATGCAACTTCTTTTTTCAAAATATTGTTCCATATCCTCGTCAACCTTCAATGTTAACAGTTTCTGCCTAAAAATAAATTTCCGTTTTCTATCATATAGTAGACCTATAGTTTTCAAATACTTGAGCATATTATAGGTATCATTTTTCCAAATAGTTTCATAAACATGGTGTTCCTCGACAATGGGAAAATGAACTTCTCATTCTAATTTCTCATCTGTAACTATTTCTGCAGTTTACTTTTTTCCAATCCAATCATAGATCAAAAATATTAACAAAGAAGCAGATATAAAAATGTTCACTTTGGTTATGCGGGTCACCTTTTAGTAAACACCCTTTATTCGACTACAAATGCAATTCTCCATTTCCTAGAGGAAAGCATACACCGCAGTGGACATAGTCTAAGATTATTACTAGCGAACAGCAATGCAAAGTGCCAGTACAGTGTGTACAGTAAAATTTCATTGTGTCACGGTCATGTAGTTCTTATGATTTCTGTAACTTTTTGTGTTCTTTCATTTTATATGAGATGCTTAGAATCGATCCCTAGATATTCGATTTGTCGTGTCCATTTTCAGACTCTTGAATCATTTAACCGATTATCCGTCCGATCCATATTTAGATTATTGAAGACCAGTGTGAGTGTGGATTTTTTTCTTCGCCGACACGCACTATCTCTGCTTATTCCTCATGAGCCTCCTATATCTCTTCGGAACTTTCCATCACAATATATTGTTCCTCAATAATTACAGAAAGAACTTCGTCTCTTTGGGTAATCACTATCGATTTATCGCTTTGCTCTTGTGCAACCCTTCTAAATCCGCTTTTGATTCCATCATAAACAATCAAACATCTTTCCACCAAAAACTACCCACTTTTTGATACACAGCATATTCCTTCTGTCGTTTTTCTTTCATAAACAAACAGGCAGACAAATGCAGTATCACATATTCATATATAGCCTATCAGTAATGCGTAATTTAGTCCCCATCAATTTTTAGGGAAATGCTTTGAAAAATATTAATCAGTCACCAGTAGGTCATCGAAAAATCTAGATGATCAAAACTCCAGCATGGAAAAATCTGTGTTTCAAAAGTTTATATAGCGAAAAATATTACTGACTGAGCTTCCAAGTTGAAAAAACCTAATTAAACCAGAGTTAGATAACGAAAGCATCTGATTGACCGAGCTTCTAATCGGGAAAAATCTGATGAATTTGTAAAAAATGGGTCTTGAATTTTGTGTGTAATTCTTATAGTGTTCCATCATTATGTCATCCTCTTTAAAGATTTTTCTATTGAATGAACCGTATCTGTATTCTGATGGGCTTGTAGAAGCTAAGATATATACATTTTTCAATATAATATCCTATCTTCCAGAAAAGGGTATAACAAGTTATGGATAATAATCTACGAAGGTTTAATATTTTATTGTTAAGGGAGTGGTCGGGCCGCCACCTAAACGAAGATTCTGTTGTGATCAATCAAAATGTGCTTATACGAACAGTTGTATAATGGACACTTGTAAAGTCTGTACTGCATGTTCATATGGTCAGATTCAATATTCAGAAGTAGGATCAGAAGCGTGCGTTGCTAGTTTTATGAATGTGAAACTCAATGGTAAGAAAAATTGGTGCTGTAATCCATGAACATCAATAATCGCTTTACATGAAGATCAGTATTTAAAAACAATATATATCTACAATTATTCTTTCAATCTTGTATTTCATTAATTTTATTTCACTCATTATTTCGTGTTTTGTATGTACACATAAAACTGTATTAATAAAAAGAATATATATCGGTCGATAATCAAAATATTTGAGAAGAAGCGATCTGTAAAAACTAATGAATATTTGATTCAATAATATTTGTGCACTTTGAAATCGATCGAACCAGTATAAATATGTTTCTCTTAGAGTGTTTACCTTTATTTCGTTGTTTTTTGACTATTAGCATATTTTTTGAAATGTTGAGTGTATTGAATCCAAACTAACTGTCGTAGATTATCAATCAAACGGAATAATAAATGATCAACGTAACGGCTTTAAAAAATAGCTTAATATCAACGTATCAGAAACATTAAATTATCAAGAGTAATTCTTGTTGCAAAAAGTATTATTTCTTCCTTCTTTATGAGAAACAGGTTGGAGCTGAAACGATCTTTCAATGTTCCTTAGAAATTGCATCAAGTGTGGATTTGGGCGTGAGTGCTAGTCTGCTCAGCACTCGACCTTTATAATCACGATTATTTAACACATTTGTATTTTTTAAAGTGAAAGGAACCATCGACAATTATCAACACAGACTTAAACATCAATGCACAAAAAAAAAAAGGCCGAAAGGATTACAAAAACTGTAATCGGGTTGAGGATGACGGTTTGATGACAAGAAGGAATAGACAGCTATGGAAGAGAGAAAAGAAAAGTAATATTTTGATAGTAGCACCAATACCTAACGGTACGTTACTGCATATTGAGAAGGCTATACACCATAGATGGAATCGGTTGGGAGTTTTTACCAGTGATGTGCAATATTCAGTAAAGTTCTTGACGGTGAGCGGCATTTGGACACATCAGATACACATACTCTTTGATCAATTGAATGTTTCAATGAAAAATCCATTCGAATGCATTTATTCTTCAAAAATGATGTAAAAATTCTACTTCTGTTATGAGTCAATCATGCGGTAAATATGGTCTGCATACAATTTGTTTCGATAAACAGCAACCTCCATATACACTTTTTCAATTACTATTTGTACAATTGATGCTTTACTCTTAGCAAATGCTGAAAATGAAAATAGTATTTTCTAAAAGAAAGATTATTTTAATACTGAACCTTTTTTTAAGTTCAATACGAATTCTTCAGGGTATAATGGGAAATCTATTAGGTTTTGCATTTTTGATACCAAACTCTCTTTCGCCCTACAAATCTCAAAAAGGTTTCTCAGTCCATGTCGAACTTAACAACTCCAGTCTTGTTTTTGCGCTTGATACTTGAATAAACTAAACTTTGATAATACACATTTTCTTGAGATATGTGTTGTGTTTTCTTTTAGAAATTGCCAATATCCTAAATGCTACTAAGTAATTGTATTTAATGAAATTACCCGTCATCATCTATGTATTTGTAGTATTGCATTCAAATATTTTGTTTTTAATTTTATATATATTTTTAAAATTTTAATAAAAATTGAGATCTAATTTTAAATTTTTATAAACGATCTTGTCTTGTCTGGTTTTTTTTTCGTGGAATGAATGATTACTGAATTTCTCACTATCACATAGGAAAATTAATTTGAACAAAAATCAAATGATAATTGTACGAAAAGAATACCGATCAAACATGCTATTATAACTCAACAATGTTGACTACAATGTAATAAGATCATAGCAATTGGTAAATCGCTCTTCGAACAAAGTAAAAATAGATTCATGAATCTCGTTGATACAATAGAAAAAGTCGTACAAATGAAAAATAAAATTTAATATTCAATCTGATATATAATGTTCACATCTTAAAGGATAAAAAATTTTCTATTTGAAAAATGCTATATCATTTTTTTTCACAGTTGGCCAAGATTAGACGGTTCTGTTCGTTTGCATGAAAGAATAAAAATTTCATCGTTGAGTCATGACCAAATGGACGGTTATTGTTTATTATATATATGACCTATTGACACTAAGAAAAATAGAACGAACCATTCGTTTCATTCGTCATATCTTCACAGTTATGAAAGGTACAATTGCTTCTCTTGTTTTGCTCGCTCTAGAGCTTACACTTTGTCTTATTTCATCACGTTGGCGTTCAGTTGATGTTGATGATTCTCAAATATGTTTTAAAAATTTTTTTCTTCGTTTTAATACATCTTCAACAAAACATCAATATTTACATGTCGGTCCATTATTTTCATCTCGCATCAGCAAAATGGATAATATTCCTGAACATTTTTCATCTGATCATGCTAAAACTGAAATAATTTTATTGATTATTGGTATTGTTCTTATAATTATTTCGGCTATTAATTTATCGTTCATCGAATTTTGTTCAATTAAATCAATCTTCAATCGATATCGTATTTGGTTTTATTTAATTAATGTTTTTCTATTAACAATAAGTTTAATTATATTAATTATTGGTTTTTATTCATTACAACATATGTTAAAACAACCATTAAATGGTACAGCAGCTCTGGGATTTTTTATTGGAATTTTATTCATAGTTATGTTAGCTACACATTCAGCTATTACATTTTGGACTCATGCTCGAGATATGCGTACTAATAAAATTGTAACATAGATTACACATTTTCTTGTGTGTGTTAAAAATGTAGATTTTTGTAAATAAAAATTATTCGATATGCAATCTATAACTTTTTTCACCAAAAGATAAATGCTAGCTTTGGAAAAGTATACGGCACAAAATATTTGGCTGTGTGAACCGGGTTCGGTCCAACCCGTTGAGATCTGTGCCCTACATGAAAGGTCTCTTTATTTGAATTATGCTGATATTTTATCTAATATTATTCGTTGATATAAAGAAATACGAAATTTATTTCATTTTTTAAGATAATTGAGAGAACGTACATGGTTATTGCATATCGTCAAGCACTATTTTGTCAATAAATTACATTGCAAAGCTAGCAAGTGTTTGCCTTGGAGTGTATTAAAAAAAATCCCCCAAAAAAAAATAGTGCATGACAATGTTGTTATCGGTTAAAAGGTATAGAGCTCAAACTTTGTAGCTTGGTAGTATTAAGCATATTTCAAAGAGTTTGTTTTCGTTGAATTACAAAATCGTTTTCCAGAACTTCTGGGATACCCTTTATAGTCTTCTTTTTTTTGTTTGAGAGAAAAAAAATATTATTTCTAGAGGATTATAATGAGCATTCCGATGAGACAAAGATTATGAAGAGATTTTTTGAAAATACCATCAAAAGTTGAGTCGGATGACATAGGTTTCAATGAAAGGTATTTTCCAGCGAAATTTCACTCCTGATAGATCATGGACGAAATTAATGAGGAAAAAATGGGTAGTACAAACACACGTTTGATGAAAAATATTTTTCGTTAAAACATATTTCATCTAACTCAATTTTTGATAATATTTTTAAAAAATCTCTTTATAATATTTTTTCTATAGGTATGCTTATTTGTATACCTATCTGGTTTTTTTGTGACAAGAAGCAGCGACCATTGTCATATCTTATCATAATTTCTTTTGTTTTTTTAAATATTGTTTTATCGTTCAGAAAATTGAAGTTTTCCTTCTTCGTTCGTAAGAAAGAGAAAAAAATAAGTATTTTTACAACGAAATATGCAATTTGTGCAGAAGAAGACGGTGAATCTTTTGATAAAAAAAAAATAAATGTGAGCGATAAGACAATACTTAAGATGTTAACAAAATACTGAGA
>CAJNOL010002457.1:0-38627 GCA_905250125.1 Rotaria sordida | reverse complement strand
GGTTCAATACTTCAATCTGAATGGGAATGCCAGCAGCCACATAGTACTCTAAGAGAAAACGAAGACACATCGATTTGTAGTCATTGAAACATTCAGCAGTTTGAATATCTTCTTTCATACCTGTAGAAAACCAATCACTGAAATTTGATTGAATATGGCACTTAATATTTGTTTCAATCCGTGGTAATTGATCGAAATCACCGGGAAAATCCATCACACCTAGAAATCTTACGCTACACGTAGCGTCTTAGATGACTTTCTTTTACTTACTTGGAGCCTTGATGCCGGGTAATACACACAAAATACTACAGATACCTTTTGATTGTTCTCGACACGACGCATCTTGAATTGGACATTTACTCGATGGAATGATATCGCGATTAGCATTCATGACAATAGTTTGTAGAGTTTCAACCGGTACACAAGACAGTTTGTCGTCCACATCTTTGATGGCCGACGCAACAATGGTCAAGTATTTGATATTATTCGGATCGTTGACAAGGTTTTGAACAACGTGATAGACGTTTTTAAATGCTACTAACTCGGGTTGAAAAGGAATCGGATTGGGACAATCAATATAATTGTCCGTAATTTTCACACCAATATAGTCACAGAAACGTGTGAATGGAAAATCCGAGAGAAGTTTGTCATCGTTTATTTGCAGCCAACCCCAGGCAGTTGCTCCACAAATCAGAGCTCCCCCATGTTCTAAATATGCACACTATAAAAATACAATGATATTCAACAGATTAATAATGAGAAAATAATTGCACTAACTAGGTCACTTATAAAGACATCATTCTTTGTGTCATGTCCATTCCATATGAGTATTTTATCATCTTGTGCCACATCATCCATCGAATCTGCATCGTTGATCGATACGAATTCAGCATCATATCCTCGAGCGAGCCATTTTCGACAATTTTCAACAAAATCTTGGTCTTCTGTTTCATCATTAAGAAAAATGTTCGTATAGCTGTTGTGCGCAAATACTAAACATCGACCTTGACCGAATCGAGTGGCCACAATGATCACATTGTTAAAGTCTTCACTGCACAGAACAGCACGTGTATTTTCTGTTATTGGAATGAGAGTTCCGGGTTGGCCAATATAACTAAGAGAATCCACGCCATCAAATAAAATTTGAGATACTTGGTCGAAATCATCGTCATCCATCCTCTTGCTGCTTTATCATCTAGTGAAAAATACGATGTGCACGTCCTGGTTGAGGTGTGACGATGTTATGATTTACTTATTTCTTCTTAATGAGATTCAAACTTGTAGAAGAAATGAGAAAGAGAACGCAAATAAATATATCAATAGATACCTGTATGCATTTTTTCGAACCTCTGATCGTTTTTTTCCTTTCTGTCTTCTTCATTTTCCCTCGTGGTACATCACGCAATGGATCGAAAAAAATACAGACCAAAAAGAAATAATCGATACAAACATTGACAAAATGCATGTTTATTCTCATGCAATGATGATTTATATCATGCATGCTCACCATCTGTTGGATTCGATAATATATTTGTATTCGTTTTTCAGAAACTAAATGGCAGTGAAGATAGAATAAGTTGGTTATTTTTTTTCTAGATAGATCATCTGTGAGTGAAGAAAGTTGATAAAATATTCGTAAATATTGGAATAGAGAAGAATATCTCAGTATTCGAATGATCTTATGTTTGGTAATGCCAAAAATAGATCTGATTGGATCTTTCTTGCTGAAAAGTTTGAATCTTGTAGGAAAAATCCAACGAGAAAGTACAGGTTTGGAACCCACAATATCTCAGCACCTTTTCGGCACCTGCAGCGCCTTCAGCACCTTTGGGTACTGCACGTGCTGAAGCTCTCATACATATTTGAAATTAGATTAGAAATTAAGGTGATAGCTATGAGTAGAAGTCATACTACTTCAATTCGATTTTTTCAACTAAGACAAGGCTATTTTTCGAAAATAATGATTTTTTATAAAACTTGACTAAAGGGTTTTGGGATCGAGGAACTTGAATCTGTAATCGGTTTTTCGAAATTTGAAGTTTAATTTTTTCCAAGAAAAAATCTTTTTACTAAAAAGTCATAGTTTTGCTAAAAAATTATTTTTTTGTAAAAACAATCGTTTTTTTATTAGAAAACTAAATTCCACCAAAAAAAGTCATTTTTTAGGTAAAAACCTGTTTTTTTACCAAAAAAATGCCTTTTTTACAAAAAAAAGAATATTTTAGCTAAAATATGACTTTTTTAGCAAAAAAATAGTTTTTTAACAAAGAAATAGTTTTTTAACAAAGAAATAATTTTTTTACAAAAAAATAACTTTTTAGCAAAAACAGGGTGTTTTTTTAGTAAAGAAATTTTCTTTTGAAAAAAATTATACCCAAAGTTTCGAAAAACCTATTACAGATTCGGATTCCTCGGTCCCAAAAACCTTTAGTTAAGCTCTATAAAAAATTGTTGTTTTTGAAAAATATCCTTGTCTTTGTTGAAAAAATTGAATTGAAATAGTACGACTCTCATTCATGGCTATCACTTTAACATCCAGTCTAATTCCAAATATGTATGATCGTGCCTCAGCACCTTCAACACCTGGTAGTAAAATTGGGTGCTGAGGTACCTCACTTACCTCCTTGGAAAAATCCATATATTGGTCTTCGACTATCTTAAGAACATTAAACATTGTTTAAATATGCTGTCTATATTGGGCACCAGACTAATGTTGCATTTTCAAATTCGAACCACTCGCTAATGAGCAAGGATAATTTTGCATATGTTCTGAAGACTGGTTTTTTGCATTTTGCGTATGGTGAAATCCAAATTGACTTTCTTGAGCCCATGTCTACATATTGAAACTTTTCATGCTCATGATAAAGTTGGCGATTATACGTATTGTTGTAATAAAAATAATCAAGATGTATGCTTTCTGTTACTATCTCCTTTATAATAATATATACAAATCCGAAACAGTCTTTTGTAACTTTTTAACTAGTACTCGTGATACAATTATTTGGCATTCATCGAGACTATGCCATTCAGCAACAACAGACTCTATTGCATCCATATCAATTACTATTAACAACACCAGTCAATGCTTGAAGAGTGCGGGTATGGATGAGGGTGTGGATGTGGATGTAAGTAATAGTCTTCAGATGGTTCACCCACCTCAACACTCCACACCCACACCCCGTCTCTCATCCGTGTCAGTTCTGTACACTTGTTTGATCGTTTTTCCTATTGCCTTTGTAGAATATAATATAAGAAGGTTAAAAACCATATTGGTTATGATTAACAAAATATATGATTCATTTTTTATATTAGTTGATGACTTTCAAGTTTTAATATGATTTGCATTCTCGATTATACTTGTGTGATTCTGCATTGTGTTCATGCACAAGAAATATGATCAGCAAAGAAACACATTGATGTTTACATTTCACCAATGCCATAGACAAGTTCTGAATTCAATTGACTATAGATTTTGTCTTGAGATTCTTTTGTTTTATAAAACAAAATAGAAAAAGAAACAGACAGCCTTTATGTCCGTATTATTGAATTTTACGCCATTGCTTGAACAGTTTTCCATGCCTGTCGCGTTGAAATCTTATTCCACCATTGCTTGACATGTGGTCGAGATTCGAACAGTTCATCTTCACCACATTTTAGAAGCAGTGAACCCAATGGCAAGTGGAATAAATCAGCAAGAGTAAACATCTAATTAATCAAAACAAATTTGTTTTTTATGATACTATTTACTGTAGAAATCTTCCGCTTACATTTCCGGCCAGATATGATTGCGTTGACAAAATTTGATCATAAACATCTAAATTTTTAGCCAAATCTCGCCGTAGTTCTGCTACTTTATTCATATCTGGCTCACCACCTCGCATCCTAGGCAACAAAATACGGATAAAAAGAATTAAAAAAGCAGATCTAATTATCCTACTTTTTGAATATTCGTTCGGTGACAATACCATTAGCATATGAATCAAAATAAGACAATTCAATTGATGCAGCTTGTTCAAAAAGTCCTTCGACTTTTATGTTGCCTTTTGGAATCAATTCGGTACCTTTGTCTTTGTATTTCATTTCTAAATACCGACTAATTGCACGAGATTCTAAATAAAAACAAAATTTCGATCAATATTATTCATTTGAATCTGTAAGTTTTCTCTTAGTATATCAACTAACCATAGATTGTAAAGCCATCGACATCATCAAGTGCTGGAATGGTACCAAATGGTTGTTTTTCCAAATAGGAACGACTCTATTCGATAAATATGCTTACAAATGAGACAATTATCATTTATTTTCTACCAGATTTTCACCGGCCTTTAGATTGATAACTTTCAATTGAAATTTGAGACCTTTTTCTATCAACGTAGCCAATACACGTTGAGTAGCAGGCGATTGTATCATGCCATATACAACGATCGTACCTCTTGTATCATACGATGACTTTAATCAATCGAACATTTCATATGTTAATTCGAAAATCAATCTTTTCTTCAATACTTACTTGTATATTGTTCGTTCTGTGAACTGGTTGCGATGAAGAAACACTTGATGAACAACCCATTGAGACATCGATAAAAAATTAAAGCACACGTATATATGCAGATGAATGTGTATTTAAGCATGGGTAACAACAATGGTGAAGAAAAATGCTCTGTCATCGTTGCATATTTGCATTTCAATGGTCGTAGGAAGCTTGATTATGGTCAATCGATAGGTGGAAAGAGAAACAGAAGAAAAAATACTGCATCGTCAGTGTTACGCCAGTGTTACAAAATGATGACAGCGAATAAAAAAATAATAGACGACTGCCGACAGAACCAACGTAGAGAAATGATGATGAAGTAACGTTTTTTTATTCAAATCTTATATGTTTTCCGATGAGTCAAAAAGAAATTTTATATGCTAAAATCCGAAAGACTATGTCAGATTTTTTAGATTAAGATCTCCTCAGTGAGAAATTCTTCATGAGGAAGAAAAAGTCAATAAAACTCTTTGTTACGTTCCATAAGTTTGTTCAAAAACAATTAATTATAAATCTATTATTTCACACCGTTGCATCTCACGATTCAAAATCTTGCAGTTACCAACGATTGACACCGATTTCTAACATTGCATTTTAAGCGAACGTGATGTCATTTCACAGAAGTTATTCAAACTTTCCTAGATAGTCGATTACTACATTGGCATGTCGGATAGATTGAATTACTCATTTCGTCTTTGTGCATGCAACTAGGAGGGAAACATATTTAAATGAGTTTGCTTAAGCCTTGAATCAAGGATGAGACACAACTATTAAAACAAGTCTCTCACAAAGAATAACTCTGTGAAGGATCGTGTTTTGTAAGCACATATTGGTTTTGACTTTTTGCGTCACATATAAAAAGTCAATTAAGAACTTAACGAATCTTCACAGTTCTTGATAATTTTCAAGCAAATCATAACTACGAAAAACAGTTTTCGATATACATAATCCTTTAACTACTGTCTCTTGTCATTTATATTGTCTCACTAAATAAGATATTTTTCATTAATCCAATTAACATTGCCGAAGTATTTTGAATGCATCGATCATAAATCTACGTTGTAACACCCTATATATATATATATATATATATATATTATCATTGGTAATGAAACATTTTCGAATTATCAAGAGCTCTTTCAATAATGAATGGTGAAAGACGCGCGTCTCGCATTGATGCTACAGCTACATTTGAATTTTCCTATTCTGACTTCAATTTGACTCCGTGTCTAGTGTCAAATTAAAAGTTGCATTTAAATGTATTGTCATTGAAAAAATAGAAAAACCTATTCCTGATGAGCATAGGTGGAGAGGGTGTAACTGATCAAGTATTAACACTTCATTTATAATCAATGAAACTATTGGTTAGGACGTTTTTACTGATCACTGTCTTACTAAAGTTTTGGGGTGTGGATTTTAGTCGTTATCTCACCCACACCCACACTCACACCTACACCCACCACATATTCATGAAGATGTAGTCAATTATCTTCTATCGAAAGCGTAACAATGATGCTACATCCACCTAATTCTCCAGATCTGGCTCCATGCGATTTTTGGTTGTTTACTTTAATCAAACAAAATCTAGGCGATCAAGATGATCCCGAATCGTTGCATGAAGCTGTGATCAAATTCATGTAGTCGTTGAAAAAAGAAGAGTATAAAAAAACTTTTGATAAATGGATTCAACGAATATAGGTGTGTGTAAACAACCATGGTGATTACTTTGAACATTTGATGTAATAAAAGCTTGATAGACGTGCTTCAAAAAAAAAATTTTTTTGTGAACCACTCCCTATTTTTGCTTTGTTTTCAATATTATATATTGTTTGAAGATTTATGAAATATCATAGAATTATAGAACACGACTTGGGCTATCAGCATATATAGAGAAAAAATTTCTTAAAGTCTTCTATAAAATATTACAGAGTCGGTGCCACTGCTTTTGGTATGCCCTAAGTACTTCATTTGATGAATCTCTAGAGTTCTAGAGAAATACTTTCAAAAGTCAGTTTTACTTATTTTTATTTCAAAAATCAATATTTCCCATGAAATAAATACAATGAATAATATTCATAAATATATAATCCAATCGAACAAAATGAATTTATTTCCAAGACAAAAAAAAATCTTTATTTATTCGATAATTTTCACACAATCTACATTAGAGTTTTGAGTAACAACATCAATGATGATAGCATATGCTGAAATAACAATGATAGGAATAGGTGTTCCCGACATGGCCTCCACTTCTAAACGAGTTCCAATCCATATCATTAGATGAATACCGATCTGTATACAAATAATAAAGTCAAATAAAATATACAGTTGAATTTTTAATGATACTAATGGTGATAACAACCATAGAAGAAGCCAATTGTATTTCACAAAATCGTCGCCACCAATTACTTGAAATTTCGTGATCATATCTATTTCATTTTCAATGTCATGTGAATAAAAACAAAAAGATGGAAATGTTGAACATTTTGGGTTTGAAATTTCTGCCAACATATTTTTTACCCTGAATACGAAGTCGACCACGAGGATGCAAACATGCATATCTGTGTATGAATAAATAATCAATAATAAATGAACAATTATGAAAGAGAAGAAACAAATTTATTCTATTAGATTTATTTCTTAGTTTCTAACAAGAGGTATTCTGAAAGAAAAATTATCCATCTTCACAATCCACAATAAAGAGATCTTATAATCCTAACAAATATCTATTGCTTTTTTTTTTCTTTCATTAAAAAATGTTTAATAACAAGATTTTTATTTGAAATGTATCATTGTTTACATTCTGGAAATTTCTATTCTATTTAACTTTAAAGATAAACTTCAATAATAATTGAAAATATTTGTTAGAACTATGAATGTTGTGAGTAATAAAAACAAAAATAAATCAGACTTTTTTTTTTTTTCGATACGTTTTTAGATGAAATTAAAATTGACTTACACATAATAAAATGCTATAAACCAAAATATGGCAATACTCATTGAAGGTTGATAATCAAAGAAGATTTCATGCAATATAAATGCTATGATAGCTGTTAGTAAACACATTGATCCTTGATGAACAATGGGAACAGGCCATGATAGTTGATAAGTACATCATTGATAAATAGGATAAACAAATTGCTAAACAAGAAAATAAATAGTAAATACATCTACTTGATATGATAAATGAATATCATCACATAATCGAGCTAACCAACCATACATTCGCTATTGTTAATATTACAAGGACAATATAATGCAATATTTTTAGACCATAACAACATACTAATATAGTGATAATAAACTGGGAACCATTATAAATACTTAGAGCTGTTCGATCATGTTTGTTGACAAAAATTTCATAGCTTGTTATATCTATATAAACGATATATAATTAAAAATCAAAGGTATTTGTTATAAATATTAGGTCATATATCTCATTTTTCTGCTGAAGATCCGTGAAATGAAAGGGAAAAAAAACGAAACGTCTGTCTTGCACGACAACGAATGCTTGACGCAATGTAAGCAGTAATCATGTAACAAAAAAAAGTCAAAAATACAGTTCATCTTGTCATATGAAATTAATACAACAGTTGAGGTACAATGGAAGGTTGTTTCAGATTTTTTGGTTGGACAAAATTTTCTGTTCATGTAGAACTGAAACAAACATGAAAACAGTGCAATGTATGACGAAAGAATAATTTGTTATTTTTCTAAAAAGAAATAATCAGAAGAAAATGTATCTGTTTTATTTCGATTAACACATCAACAATCTTAGACATAACTAAACTAAAAAGAAGTGATGAGAATGAAACAAACTTTTGTCAATTATGAAGTTAACTTGAAGAATAAATTAAAATTTTATATGATATATATTCTATCATTAAAAAGTCAACTGACAATAAGTTTGTGTTTCCAGAGAATTATTTTTCAATAACAATAAGAAAAATATTATAAAAATTTGACTCAATGCTTCAAAAACAAAAAAAGAATACAAACCAGAGAATCACAAAATCAGAAAAATGACACTTTTATGATGAAAGAAACATTAATTTTAATGTATTTCAATTTCATAAGAAAAAAATATTTTCATCAAAATAATTCTATGAAATTGATTAAACATTAAATTCACTGCATTTGTTCGATTAAAATGTCCATTTTTACCAATGGTATTCAAATAACGAACAATTAATATTCATTTCTTCATGTCAAACGTTATTTTATGGCTGTTGTCCAAAAAGACATGAAAATCAGCATTTCGATCAAGGAGTCCTGACGGGGCCATATCTCAAGAATGGTATTACAGATGAAGCTGAAATTTTTTATAGACACATATCTTCATAGGTTATAGCCAGCATCAAAATTTTCAGCTCAAAATATTGAGCCTCTAGTTTTTTATGACTCATCCAATATGAGCAAAAATTCACATTTTGGGCACCTTTGGTGCTTCATAACTCATGATGTGAATAACATAGAGACCTGAAATTTTTACTAGAGCTAGAGCACATAGCGACATGCGTCTCTTAAAAATCTCAGCTCAATATAGGCTTTCTTTCGATCTCCCATTCATTTTCAAATTAGTCCAGCTACTCGTGATACTGATATCAAACAATACTTTCCACTAGATCGACTACTCTCATATCATCCTATATAAAGATCGAGGATCAGAAGGAACGAAAACGTTTTTCCACCTAAACCCATCATGAGTATGTCTACTCACCCAGCGTTCAGCAGAACACTGTCTCCAATACGAACTTCGTCTGTTCACTCGGTAGCGTATCATGCGATGCAAAATTTAATTCTGTATCTAACACATTTCATAAGAATCACCGGCAATGAAACTATGAGTCGTCTAAAAATTTTTGGTCCTTTTACACTTTAGCGCTCCAAGGTATTTGATTGGTAAAGTACCGATTATGAGCCATTGACCAGGATGAATATGAGTTTTTACTGATTGATCTAAGCATTCTACATATCATATTCACCGACAGCAATGAATGAGTAACGCATGATAACTTGCAATGTTTTTTTTTCTTCATGTACATGCTGCAGACTGATATCTTCCACTATCTTGATTTGATTATCAGCTAGTTTGTTGACAGTGTGAAGCGTATGATAAAAGAAGTGCATGGTGTACATTGCTGTTCTTCTAGATAACGTTTGCAAGTATCAACCTCATATTCAACCGATTTCGCTCTTTAAAGTGAGTAGTAGAATATCATATGTTCGTCGGATGATATTATCTGCTCAATGCTTAATGAACTATCTCGAATGTTATACCGTTTGAGTTCCAATCATCTTTATTCTTCATAACGTCATAAAGGATTGTACAATGTACTTGTGAGATCAACTCAAGAGTAAGTAAATTAACTTTCTCGGCAGTATTTCGCATGCATACAAACCAGTCTGCTCTAGTATGACTTTTTTTGTTCTTCAATGTTGGTTATGTGTGAAAACTACTTTACTTGTTCAAGAGCTTCTTTGTTCAGCAAATGTCGCGAAAATATCAACCTTGAGTGTACGGCCTTGATTGTAAGCTGTGAAACACCCAAAATGTCGTAAAAGAAAAACTAATCATTCATGATTGCGCCACTATCTGAAATCTTTCAAAACTTTGAAATTTATTTCGACCAGCATCACATTTTTTTTCCATACATTATTTCAGATTAAAAATGTGGTTTCTTCTGTTGTTCACATTGGTGACTATTGCTGCTGTTTCGAATGTACCGACCACTACTGTTACAACTACGAACATGGTTGTTACCCACGACAACGCAATCGGTGATTCTTGCAACTCGAATAGCACTTGTGGCGCACTTATCGGTAACACGATGTGTCTTAACGGCACATGTATGTGCAAACCCGGATATATGGCAGTCGGAATTTCAAAGTGTATTAAAGGTGAAAGTAAGTGTATGCGTTAGCTGCTTAAAAGACTGAAGCTATCATCGGTTTTTTGTGATGATGTATGACTTAATAGAGAAGTAGTTCAAATGATTGGATGCTTCTGAAGTACAATTTTTAGCAATATATGTGAGCCGTATAGTTTATTAAAAGATTAAGATAATACTAGTTATACTATAGAAATATCAACGTTTGCCTTGTATCGCGTTGTTTAGCAGCTTGATATTTGGAGAATAGACTTCTAGGATGATTTGATACTGAGTTGTGCGAAAAAAAACTATTCAGCCTTATTGCGTCGAAGGTCTCCATTTCGTGGGAAAATACAAGCGGCATCGCAATGGAAACAGCTCAAAAATGAATCTCGTGGTTTCAATACCGAATTTCAATCATATAATAGACTCATTGAAATAACGTTGATACGGTAATATCGGCACTCGTGTGCTTTGTCTCGTTTAAGGTATTAATGTCATAATTTTCGATGAATATCTTTTTATCTGAAATTGTAACAATTGATTATGATCGTGTATGCATATTTGTTCATGAAATTTCTGTTTCTCGTCTCAGATCTTTGTCGAGATCTAACGATAGCAATTTTCGATATCTATTTAAAACTCTGAGATGGATATCTTAGGAATAAATCATAAGAACGGCCTACAATATCCTGGATACATCTGTATAAATGATCATAATCAGGTATTAAAATTTCAGATAAAAAGATTTGAGATCAATTTCTCGATGCTTCCATAGGCTCCAGATAAGAACGACATATATCAATCGAAAATTGTAACATCAGTATCTTAGAAGAGACAAAAAACACATAAGTGACGATATTTTTATAGCAACCTCATCTTACGAAGTCTGCTCTATGATTGAAACTTGATCATAAAATCTCAACCTTTAGATTTCTTGCGCGAATTAATAAGTTTGAATTCCTTGAAAGTTAAATATCTCAAGAAATTTGTAACAATTCTTACCTGTCACGTCGAAGTTATTCAAGAATAATCAGGTGTATTTATGCACCAAAATATTAACTGTCAATTGCTTTATTCGATTCTCTTCCAAAATCTGTTATCTTAAGCCCAAAATTTGGTAGCATAGTCAGATTTTTTAAAGAGACACCCATCTGCTAGTATCTACTTAGATTTTTACTAGTCTACTCAATACCTATTTATTGCTTAAAAGATTATTTCAGAAGCCGTCAGGTCATTTGATTGCTGTCTGCATCAGTTGACACTCAGAACATTAGCATAGTTGATCTATTTATTTGCATTAGAAACGACGAATAGTTGGACGACTACGACAGCAAATATTGGTTCAATCAATACTGGATCAACTACGACAGCAGATCTTGGTACAACCAACACTGGCTCCATTACGGCAAACAATATTTGTGCAACGATTTGTGTAATTTTTTTTACTTTTACTACACAATTCTTTAGCATGTTGCTTTGCAATGCTGACTAAAAAAATGAATAGAATTCAGTAAAACGTGTCGTCTATTTATCGAAATTGCTATGTAAAGTTTATTGAATCTTACTTGTTCTTCTCTAATATCATGTGAATGATGATTACATGAATCTACACCATGTAGTAAAGTAATTAGAAATCTCGCTCAATGATGTTAACTTCTAAAATGTATGGAGTTCATTCTCTTTCATCGTCGACTTTTTACTAAAAATAAGTACTTTCATGTGCTGATATGTGTATCGCTTCTATCCACCAAATTCTCTCTAAGATCACAACTAATATATTTCAAATTCATAGAGTAATTATTGGTAACTGTGAGTCCATCACGAGGGTAGGATGTGAGTAGGCGGCTATGGCTTTGGATCTTCTCTTCACTCACACCATTTTCCATACACGCATACGCATACACTGCCGCTCGTCTTGTTTTTGTTGGGCAGTGGTAAGCGGTGCTCTCGTTAACTCTGATGTATTTTTCAGGATACAAATCACCAGCATAGTAGCGTTAACTGCACAATCAGAATACTGACTTCTCTCTTGTGTCGAGAATGATAGTGATGAAGAGTACTGCTACACTATTGACACCGTATATTCTTGATGACAGGAAGTACGTGACTTGGGCATCACTGTCCAAGCAAAACAAGAGGGACACTAGTGTTCTAGCTGCGTCGCTACCTCACACACAAACCTGGATACTCATTTAATCATCATATTCTCTTTATAAGTTTGATAGAATTCAACGCCTATAAAAAATGGAAATCTATTATGAATACGTAACTTTGAGATCTTATTTCCTATGGCAATAGAGATGAGAGACTAAAAATTAGAAAAGTTTTCTTTTTATGACAAAAAACAGATAGAAATGAACAAAATTTGAACCATTCAACACATATGAAAACAAAAAATAAGAAGAAAAAAAAACAGATCGTTTATGTATACACAAATAAATATTTATATAATATACTGTAAGAATAGAAGACTAGACAACTGTTGAATTAATTGATTTTTTTTCTAAAATATTATCTCGTGTCATATATATTTGTTCAAATTTTTTTAAAGTATGATCAGATAAATGACTTGGTAAATTAGTTCTTTGTTGTTCAGACTCAAGTTTAAATCGAACACGTCTTGTTGTATCGATTCCATTGATTAACGATGTAAATGATGATGATGAATGTTGACTTTTATTTGTAGTACCATCTTTCATGACTAAATATGCTTGTCGATATGATGATAATAAATGATTATTTCCATTAGAAAGTGAACGATCTGATATATCTGATGAACCACAAAATCCATCATCAGAACTTACAGGTGTATGCGAAGAATTATTTGTTAATGATGGAACAATTGCAACTGTATATTCGGTTGATGCTTGAGTAATTGAATGTCTTTTTGGTGAACATACTTCATTAGATATATTTGATGACGATGAGTTAGGAATATGATTAAATGAATGAAATGTTGATGAATCAATATTACGTTGACTATAATGAGATTCAGGATAATTTGACTTTGGTAATATCCAAGATGAATATGGCTAAAGAAAAATTTAGTACTTTCCTAATTAATTTAAATTCTATAAAGAATCTCACGAGAGGTATACCTATAAATGATATCTACCGTTTGGGGTTCATATTAAGTTCACAACGGAGTCTTGGTAAGACTAGAAAAATCCTAGAACGATTCGTACCTATAAGCCTCTTTACTCGATCTATGGCTGTCTTACTGAATTTTCCATCCAGCTTTAGGTATTTACCGGAAAATCAAATAACAGAATTTCGAACTGAAATTTTGCCCATTGATAAGTTTGATGACTCTTGAAATGTTATGAGAGTTTCAACATTTTTTTCGACTGAATGTTTCAGGTCGAAATTTTGCTATTTGATTTTTCGATAAATACCTAAAGCCCAATCAAAAACTTAGTAAAACGGTCATAACTCGACTCGAGAGTCCATGGACATCAACCATTTTAGGATTTTTCTAGTCTTAACGAAATTTTCTGATAAACTCAATATGAACTCCAGTGGCAAGTATCAGTTCAGATAGTTCGCTCGTCAGAAGTATAAATCAATGAAGAATCGGTATAATTTGTCGTAGGTATTAAAATTAAAACTTTAGGAAAAATTAGCGTACGAAGTTTAAGATAAGAGAGAGAGAAATTATTTTATAGCAATGTAAAACAAAAAATAATTTATTCACCAAACTCATATGCTGGTAAAGCGATTCATGATCTATAAAAGACAAGTCTGGAGAAACTATTGATTTTTCTAGATGAACAAATACTCTCTATATTCTCTATGCACACATAGTGAAACAAAGCGTTTATCCTTCTGTTCTATTGTTTGCTTCTCTTTTTCAATTTTACTCCTTATATATGTTACTATGCAGTTGCTAAATGATGATATATTATGTCATCTTCGCTTTCGAATACATTCTATTCTATATTACAAAAAAAATGCGAAAAGATATTGATTTTGCTTGTTTTTTTTTTAAAATAAATTGTTCTGACTCGCATTGGTAAATAACCATTTCTTTCTTGGATGGATAACTCACATCTTAACAAATTTAGTGTGATACTACAATATGATATCAAAAATATCTGATCAGTAGAGGTCAACAAAGTGTCATGAAAATCGATATGAAAGTTTATCGAAAAAAAATTTTTTCGAAATTACAGTTTGTTCAGAATGATATGCAGATGTTTTCGAGATTTTGACATGACACTTCTATCAGATTTTACACTCGAAGTGTGCGAAAGGTAATAATAAACAAGAATGAAACCAGCCTTTTTTTTGTTTTATTTTCAATCCAAAAAGATCTCGCATTCGTATAAACTTTCGCAAAAATTTTGTCAGCATAGTGCTTAAAATTAATCTTTATTACTCACTATACGTTTGAAAGATTTAGCTGCTAGAATGCAATTTATTTAGTTACTAATATCCTCTAATGATTTGCCACTTTTGAGATTATGTTTTTTGAACAATGAATATTTCAAGAAGGAATTGATCATTTGGAAGGAAACTTTTAGAATATTCCAAGGGGATAAAATCTACTTATAGAAAACATTTGAAAGCGAAAATCTTTTACTGAATTTTCCTGTAAATAACCTCCGTCCTATCTAGGTCTACAGTCAGTTTCGATTGAAATTAGAAAAATCCGATCACTGGATTCCTGCTTCCAGTTTCTTGTCAGACTTTTCCGTCAGAAAATAATGTCGTTCCGACGGGAACCTGCCGTTAATTCACAGATTCGGACGCCGAAATCATTAATCTATGTATAGTACAAAACTTTCGTAACTCTGTACAGAATGTTCATGAGCTCCAATCCTTTTAAGATCATTCCCATGTAAAGTTTCTCTCGATATGTCCAAAAAGTGATGAATCACCTCATCAATCTCAACATCATTGGATTTGAGATTAGTTTATCGATATCTAAGTGAATACCTTTTTGTTATGTTGATCATATATTTCTTTTTCATTTATTGTATCTAATAAACAAGTATTATCATTAGTAATTGATGTTGATGTTATTGAATCTTTATTCAACATAAGTAATGATGAATCATTATAATCAAAACAATTTGTAATATTTAGATTTGTTTTATTATTATTATTTAATTGTTGTTGTTGTTGTTGACAATTTAATGATATTAAATCTTGTTCTTTTAATAAATCTTTTTGTTTTAATGTTTTACGTTTTATTAATGAAATAAATATAAATATTATACTAAGAAGTATAATTATTAAAATTGAGAAAAAACTTAAAATAAAAATTTTATTTGGTTGATTAAATGATGGTGAATAAATTGATTTTGAATGATGATATTTTAAATAAGCTAAACGATTATTTATATGTAAACCAAGATAATCATATTGTTTAACAATAGTTTCAACATGTTGATAATCATTAACAACAATTAATTTTAATAATTTTTCATCATAATAATTTTTTTCATCAACAATCTAAACATAATGATTTTCAGTTGTTACAAAAAAATAAATTCTCAATATGACAATGACATTCAAAAGATAAAGTTCATCAAATGATTGTTATTATTATTATTATTTTCTGTAAAACACAATCTAAAAGGAGCATTGAAGCATATGGGTGGAATCATTCGTTAGCGACGTACTTTCGTAAAATTAGACTATGTGAAGACTTCTATAAAGTTCTACTTGACTCTATAAGTATTGAATGTTACGATGTCGGTTGAGGCCTAATGCAACGCACTGGTTTCTTTTGATTTATATACCCGATTTCAGGTTTCTATAAACGAAACCAAAATTTTTATCATCTTTGCAAAATACATGTATCTGTACTAAAAGAAATTATTCGAAAAAATAACCCTTGTAAAGAAGTATGTCCCATTTTGACTGAAATGATCCATATAGAATAGAAATTAGTACGTCCTCCTCTGCTACAGACTATGCTAGATACCTTAGCAACATTCCCTACCCAACATCTACCATCTTTCTGTGATTAACCATAGTAGCTGGATTGTGTTTTACATTTTAATTCGGCAAAGATTACATTAATCGGTTTTTCTCTTCAATTTTAATACTTACTTTAAATGCTAAATAATAAATTCCTTCATTTAAAATTGTATTATTTGTTGAATTAAAAAAAAGTCTATTTTGATGATCAAGAAAAAATTTTTCTGAATCAAATTGTATTATATTTTGATATTTACGTAAATAATCATAATTTTTTAATTGATCAAAATAATAAATAATTAATAATGTATGAGTTTGTATTTGATCATTATCTTGAATTTCTATTTGACATATATAATCATTCATATTCCAATAAGTACGATCAATAATTAATGTATCATTATTATCATTTGGAAATAAAAATCGTGGAATTTCATCATTTAAATCAAGAATTTTTATTTGAATTTTAATACTTGATGATGTATGATAACCATCAGATGCAATTATATAAAATATATATTGATCAATTTGTTCACGATCAAATGAATTACGAGCATATATTTTACCATCAGATGATGATAAATAAAAATGAGAAGTTATTTCATTTAATGGATTATCGAGACTATAGCTTAAGAATGGACCATCGACATCAAATGCAGTCACTTGTCCAAGATAGGCATGAGGAATATTGTTTTCATAAAGTGAAAATTCGTATGTTGCTTGAGGAAACTTGAAACAAGAAAAAATAAAATTTTGACATGTATAATAATAGATATAACGAAATTCTTTATTATGATCTATAGAAAACTACTTTCAGATGATAAACTTCTTGTTTTTTCGATTTATGCAGTCAACGAATGCAATACTGATTATCCGATATTAAAACAATCGATTCTGTTTTTTCGTATCTAATTGAATATCCAACAAGAAGGATATTAGTAGCAACTAAATGACTCATACTATACTAGCAAGACAATTCTAACTTATAAATAGTGATAGAGAATAATATTTTTTTAAAGTTCTATACTAATAAACGTTTTGATTAGTCTGTTCAAAATCGGAATAAGGAAAACTGGCTGTCAACCTTTTTTTTTTTAACCTAAAAATTTCGATCATAAGATAGCCTCAGATTTTCTATTCTGCTTTTCATGGTGAAAATATGCAATGAATTTTGAAAACAATGCGAAAATTTTCTTTCGTTTTTTCGAACTTAGGTTTTCACCTACAGAACGACCTAATAATTTTCTCATGGATAACTTGGTCTAAAACAAGATGTGTATTGAACTTTGATATCAAAAAGTATTGCAGTGGAAGCTGATATAGGGAAAGTTTCAGCTCAATTCATTGTAGTGAACCAAAAACAAAGAAGAGTAAACTTTGTATATAGCGCAACTTTTATTCTACTACCCAGCATTACTTTGCACTAAGTATTGAAGACTTGATTGAGCTGCCGTAGAGATATTTCTGAAAGGAGGCGGCATGTTTTCAAAGTTCATTTTAGATAATCAAGATCAACTATATTTCATTTTGCGATTCACTTCAAAATATTCACGAAGAATTAAATGAAAGATTTTACAGTATATTTAGTCTGATCGAGTCTTACGAAATAACTATTCGAACTGATATCCGCTGTTTGACTTTATATTGAATTTACAAGGAGGTCTTCTTGGTAAGATTAGAAAAATTTTAAAGTAGTTCATCGAGCTATGACCGTTCTACTGAATTTTTGATTCAGCTTTAGATATTTATCAGAAAAACCAAATAACGGAATGTCAATCCAAAACTTTATCCATAGATACTTTCGGAATATTCTGAAAATTCCAGTTGAAACATTCAGAATATTCCGAAAGTCATTAAATCTGTCTATAGGCAAAATCTTAGATCGAAAATTTAGTAAAACAGTCCTGGCTCGACGAATTGCTTTAAAATTTTTCTAATCTTACCGCGACCTCCTTGTGAACCATATACTAGTTCAAACATAATACTTCTCACAATATCTGTATTTAAAATTGCAAGTAGTTTATACAACATATCTAATTGAGTATGGTTTGACGTTTTGAATAACAAAAATAAAAACTTTATATATTGTTTTTTACTTTAGGAATATTATCATTTTGATCAATAATATTAACAAAAACTGTTGCTGTTGTTTGAAATTGTTGTTCATTTTTTGGATGATCCATAGCAGTAACATTAAAAGAAAAATTTTTCATTTCTTCATAATCAAATTGTAAAATTGTTCGGATAATTCCTGTTTGACTATCTATCCAAACATATTTATTTATTTCATTATTTAATTCATATGTAACATAACCATTATCATTTAAATCTGAATCATTAGCATATATTTGTATTAATGTTGTATTAATAAAATTATTTTCTTGTATATCAACATAATAAATATCTTGATCAAATTTTGGTGAATTATCATTATTATCTAATAAATTTATAATTAATTTATAATAAGATGTTAATATTGGTTGTCCATTATCATTAATAATTAAATTAATAATATATTTATCTTTATATTCACGATCAAGTTTATTATTTGTTAATAAAACATATGTTGAATCACCATATGGACCATCAATATTAAATGGTAATAATTCAGATGAATTAATTTTTAAATTAAATTGTAATGGTGAATCAATATCAGATGCTATTAAATTTGCAAGAATTATATTTTTTTGTTCAACATTTATTTCATATATAGAAATTTCAATATTAAATGAATCTGTATCATTTATAATTTGAATTGTTTGTAGTGGAAAATTCCATGATATTAATGGTGAACAATCATTCATATCATCAACATCAATAATAATATATGTATAAAATGGTATATGATGTATATCATGACCTTGTATAACTAATTTCCATGTTGCTATTGATTCATAATCTAATGGATGTAATAAAGATAAATAACCAGTTGAAGAATTTAATGAAAAATAATCAAAATTTTTTTTTGAATTTGTTGATGATAATAAATAATTTGATGATAAACATGATGAAAATGTTTTTATATGTAAAAAATTTTTATAAATTTCATTTTCTTTTAATTTAATACGATATGGATTTTTTTCAAATTGACATAATTGATTTTTATTACAATTTGTTTGATTTGAATTAATAATTATTTCATAAACAGTTGTATTTTTAGGAAATATAATTTCTAATTTTAATGTTGAATTAAATAAACAAAGTTGTTTTAATGATGTTCGAGTTAATAATTGACATGAACGATTTAAATAAAAATATTTTGATTCAGTTTGTAAAAGACAACGATAAGGATATGTTGGATGAAATTGATAACGAAAATCATGAAGAATTAAATCTGATTTTGGATAATTATTTGGATCGATATGTATAGTTGGTAATGTAGGTAAATAATGTATTGAATAAGTTGAAGAAATAAATAATATGAAGAAGATTAAAAGAGAAATCATTGATTATTTATCTAGAATATTAATTATAATGAGATATAGAATTTTATTATTTATCTAATTCAAATAATCCTTGTATTTAATAGACCATTATTTGATGACTCTATGATCATGAAAGATTTATCTACTAACAAGAGGACAAGTCAATTTAACAATTCTGAACATAAATCAAATTAATTAAAGAATGAATAAAGTTGGTAATAAATCCCTATTTTTTTTTTCTTTCCATACAGTACAATCTGTCATATTCATTCATCAATTGTTCGATTGATATTCTAATGGGTACGAAGGACAGATGTGTCCCATCATATTTCCTTTTCCCTGTCGACACCTGAATGAAAAAAAAAAAGGAACGAGCATACTCATGAACTTCTAACCTACTTTTATGATTACTGTGTCACTATTGAAGATGAACGATCTGAAAAAAGAAAACAAATGTTCATATAATCATTATCAATGATAAAGTATGACAAACACTAATATATCTGTCTCACTATTCTACTTCGAATTTCTCTTTATTTAATTCCATTAGAAATGAATGACCGATCATAATATATTAACGGCTATTTTTCTTAGTAAATGGCCATCGAAAGAAATTGAGATATGGTATTACAATTCAATATATCCTAAAATGTATGTGATGTTTTTTTTTCCTCTATTTTCCTAATCGATTTTCATGACAATGGTTAATCTGTATTAAAGATACAAAATGCAACTACATAATATGATCATTTTAAGGAAATCTATATGATCAATAAAAACAAAAAATGTACACTTATGTTTTCATCATAACATACTATCTTATTATTCATAAATCTTGTACTAATTTATATAATCGATGATAAAAATGACCTTTTACACTCGATCTCATATGTCATCCGGCAAGAATTTACTACCTGTTTGAATAAAAAAAAAAAAAAAAGAAGAATGATCGATCTAAGTTTTTCTTTTATTATTCATGCTTAAAATATTAATTTTATAAATCTATATACAAGAGATGAAAGAACAAAAAAAAAAAAAAAAAGATAATTCATAATAATATTGCATTACTCGTGTTGTATGTTAAATTATATGATACTCATATATAACTATGGAGAAATTGTATTATTATACACTACACAGAATTCAATCTTCCAAGAGCATTAATCGATTGAACAAATGATGATTGAAAAAAAAGAAAGAAAGAAAGAAAGAAAAGCTTTAGTATAAGCACACGAACAAAGAATACCATTGTTCTAGTGTGATTCTATCACAGAATCGATTAAGAATAGTTTATTAGAATTCACATCTGCCGATTTCAACTCTTAGATCATCCTATACATTATTATAAAAATTAATTCAATCTGAAATGAAAAGACTAGTAATAGCTATTATCAAAAAAAAAAATCCATCTTGATGATTATGAGAACATGTTTAAGTGATTCTATATATGCATTAATAATGTTATACATGTTGATATTCAATACTTGGCATGCGTCATACGGCTGACTAACTGATATGAACAGCGGTGGGTGGACATATATATATATACATATATATATACATACATGTTCAATGTAATCGAATCGCATGATATAATCAAAGCTACTATTACTAAATGTGAGAAAGAAAAAAGCTCTCACTATAATTAGACTACCATTCACGGCAAGCAGCTGAATGGAAGTATGTTTAAATAACGATAATAAGATTAGAGTTAATAGAAAGCATCTTTGTTTTTTTTCTATTAGACCTTGAGACAACCGAACTTTTTGATAATACTACTAAATATGATATCAATGTTTTTTTTAGTTACATATGTATGTGTTAATAAAAGATTTACCTTATTACTTGACACTTGTTTGTATTATAGTAATGGTAAAATTATGTCTTGCTCGTTCTTTTTTCTTTTCTATCGAATTGCTGATAATGGCAACAGTGACCGATTGAACAAAGTAATCATTGAATCAGATTAGTGTTATAATGTTTGTCTGATCTGGATTAGATTGTGTTGCCATTTTTGTTTAATTGCATGTCTGAAAAAAAGATCATCTGTCACATCAATAAACGATGAACATTGTTATCTCAAATACGATGATGATGTTATTCGTCATTTATAAGACAAAAAAAAAAAAACGAAATACTGTTAGGGAAGAGAAAAGTAAAAGAGAGCAATGCATTAGTTTAATGGTTGGACGCAGCAGTCAACAATCATGAGTGCATTGATTAAACAACTTCTTATTTGAGAGGAAGAGAAAAAAATACAATGAAAATGGAATAAAGATTCTCGTTTGTATTAAATCAGAAAAAAGGTACAAATATAAAAGAAGACAAAAAAAAAATGTTAGAACTAACATAAACAAATAAGACAAATGTCATCATCACTACCGAACGTCCATACATACATACATACATACATACATACATACATTACTAATGTATTCAATAATTGAGAGAACCGATATAGACAAACTACTATTGGTGGTGCCATCGGTTCAATGAAGTTGTCTTTCTGCTAATGATTGTCTACAGCTGTTCGGACCATTTTTTAAAGCAAAAAAGTGCTAGTCAATTACCTCAGACATAAAATTCTCTTATAATATACATATAAATCATCAATCGTTATACTCTTTCAAGTATACGACAGACAATACACTATCTTCTTCTTATTCTCAATAGATCAAGGTAACTCTCACTCTTTTCCCACGTCTCAATGTTTGTTTAATTCAAGTGTCCTACTTCATATTTGTATATACATATAATATCACTCTCTCTCTTTCTCTCTCCTTTTTTTTTTATTCTCACACGCGTGGACGAATACTTACTATTACAACTATGATCACTACAATGTATGTGTATTTATGTACACGACAAACCTGCGGTTATGTACATACAAAAAAAAAAAGAATAGTACATGATGCAAACAAAGTTAATTAAAGAGCGAACCGGATGGAGTAAGAAAAGGGTGGAATACAATATATGTTTGTATGTGACGCAAGATGTTCAGTAAAAAAAAAAAGAAAAAAAAGAAGCAGAACTCCGCCTGTAGCATAGTGTTTTAACAGTGTACGTACGACATCAAACCTTGAAAGAAGAAGAATCTATGCATGTGAACATCTAGTCTAAATATATACGATTTATTTCTCTATAAGAAAGAATTGTGTTTTATTGAATAATATCTACACGTTTAACAGATCTCCATATGATCATTGATGCTTGATAATGTTCGTAGTATCTTTTATCATTATATCAGACGCGCCATTGTTTATTTTTTTTGACTATTTCACACACTTCTTATGCAACCATGATGATCGAAAAAGACATAGAACTGTTGTCACTTACTGTATTCTTGACAGTTATTTCAAGAAAGGTCTTATTAATTCTTATTCTATCTATCAATCAATGAAATAACCATTAATATTTAATGATAGATAAGAACAAAAAGAAAGAAAAAAACTAAAGATCGATTTTATATCATATCATTCAATTCGGTATACTGTTCAATGGTAGAAGAAAAAAAAAAAGTGATATATATTGTATTCATTTATATAACAGGCAAACAAAAGATATAGAAAAAAAAAAAAACCTGAAGGCTAATGATAATAATGATTATTAAGTATAAAGATACAATATAGTTAGATGTAACTATTGATTACCTAGAGGACATTCTACCTGCTTGAATGAATATATATATAATACTCCTGAATGAAAATATGAATGCATTGTAATAGATGGTGTTGATTTAAATAATATACAATAAAGAACAATAGAAAATAAGGTGATAAATATTTTGTAAAAAATATTATAATATTATTATCAAAAAAAAATAAAATAAAATAAATATAGGATTGTTAAGCATATGTTTCATATATAAACATTTATCGACATACCATATTCTGTATACTATTTTGTATGTATAGAGGTTCTCATGTGATATGATTGATTATTCGATTATTTATAACCATGAACTTTCTGTTTATTCTTTTTCATAATTACCTTGAATAGCATCTGTTTAATTCGATCTATAATATGTTCTTTTCTATTACCTTCATGCTGATTTTTATATCTGTCGTTCTTTTCTTATGATATTAGTCTTTTTTGATGAGCTGCTTTATCACTTTCAATATTCTTTTACATAATCTATGGTCAATCTAACATTTTTATATTAAAATCAGTAGACGAAAAAAGAAAAAGAAGTAATAACCTTATCGATCATCATTGAAAATATAGAATTAATGATCAATCATATAACTAACTAGAAAAAGACTACAATTTTCTTTGAATTATAATCGAGATTATCAAATGATTTTGTCAGCATCTATAATGAGCGAACACGTAGAAAACGGTGAAAAATCGATCAAAATTACTTGATAGTTATACACATTATAAAGGATGGGTTACGAATGACTATGTATCATTTGATCATCGTTTCGTTTCTTCTTATATGCACGCAACCCGAAAATCGATATAGTGTATTTTTCACGGTTGTATCATATGCATATGTAATATGCAAGTAAGCATAATAGTTGACTCGACAATTAGAACATGTATAACTTAATATAAAAAACTAGTATCATTTGATTACATAACAAAAAAAAGCGATTCCACAGAAGAATCATTTTTTTTTTAATAATAAATCTTATCTTTATTTGATTTATAACTTATTCTTTTTTTTTTTTTTCTGAATATTAATATGCATATAAACTATAATAAACAAAAGAAATAAATATGATACTTACAATATTTATCAAATAGAATCATACCTAATTATTTATTTTGCTATAGAATGTGTAAAATATGTAAACAACATTATAGAAGAATGAGAGATTTTTTTTTATGGAGTTTTTGAAAAAAATCTTGTATTTATCATCAATATCAATCTATTATTATCAAATGTACTGTTTCTAAATATAATATTTGCATCGCAAAATTTTACAATAGTTTTAACTGCAATTTCAATAATATGCGTATTTGTTTTAGTTGTCAATATATATAGATAATTGATATCAAAGAATGAGTAACCATAGAGAATACAGACAGTGTACATATAAGAGTATTTACAACATAAACAAGAGTTCTAACAATAGAAAAGAAGAATTAACGTTGTTTCATAATAAAATAAATATTTTCGTCGGTGATATAGAGTTGTTGTGAGGACACTCAGAAATTTGCTCAAAAAGTTTTGACGTATGATTTAATTTGGAAGAGCAAAATTTGAGAGTGTAACATGATTGGATTTTTAGAGTTTTGTTTAACGATGGTATCCTAACTTGAAAATATTTTCAATGCAAATAATATCTAGTGAAAAATTGTCATTTGTTTTAAAAACTTTATACTATGAAACAGGTTTATGAAATGATTAAAACTGTCTCATACCTAAAAAATATTGGTAAATTTTCTCGCTTGTTCAGCTCTGAATCACAAGTAGAACGGTGACCGAATTATTCTATTAAATGTTCCTTTTGATGGTGGTGATTGGAAAATTTTCTTCAAACCTGACTGTCACGATGATTTAATTGAATGGCCTATATCTGTGATTAGACAAAGATGAAAATGACCTATCGATATTGTATCCTAAAATAATCAACGAGGACGAAGCGAATTAAAACAAATTATCAGACTCTTTTTCTTATGTAGTATATATTTATATTCATTTAGAACAATATAAATGACAAGCAATAAAAAAATAAAAACTTGTAATTTTTCATAAACGGAGTAACATATAAGTGAAAATATTATGATTAATTATTTTCTCTTAAAATAAATATTTTATATTAACAATTTTTCAAAGAACAACAAAAACAAATTGATGAACATTCAAGTCTACCAAAATTTAATCTAATCTCTCAATATGTAGAGTGTTCCGGAAGTTCCGAAATATCAATCAAAGTGAAAGTCTCTGTTTATGTTTTGATTGAAATGAAGTAATTTTTCATCATTGATAGAAGCGTGTTTCTAGCTCACATTTATTAAGCAAATATTTTGAGTTCTATGAATATAGATGATCTTTCCTAATTATGGCAAAACAATTTGTTTTATTATTTGGTTAACAATATAAAAAAAACTAGCGACATCTTTTAAAGTAAATCAGATCACACTATAGATGATACGAGCGATTCAAGTTCAAAACCAAAAACAGTCTAATTGCTTTCATACTTTTTCTGATTTTATAACTTTTGGACAATCTATTATTGATTGGATAGAACTTTTTGATTAATCACATTATCAAGTAACATTCGACTGAGAATATGTGTTGCCACCTAATGTTTTTCTCTTCCCGTTGATGCTTATCCATTATTAAAGATACATATCATCCATTAACTTTTTGACTACTGCATGCTATTCTCGTCTAGCAGTACAACAATATCTTAACTTTATCATTATTCTATTATACAAATAATCATTTTTATCGACAATTGCTAATGCTAAAGTTGTAAAATAGTTTGATCTTTCGAACTATTTCGAGCAGATGTAAGAACTGTTTTGTCTCAGATATTCGGTGTTTAATATAATATAATAGATTTCAAGTTGTTTGTATTGTGTTTTTTTTCTTTATGTATCGTATAGTTCATGTTATTGCATACAGGAAGTATATATCAAGAAAAGAAGGAAAACACATACACATCAGAATATAGTGATGGAAACAATAGATAAACTAAAGAGAAATGATCGAAACAAATCAATATTAAGAGATAAATCTACACGTTTTTTCAACAGAGTTACCATTATTTTTTTTCGGCTACTTATTTTGCAATAGTTTTATTCGACTCAGAAACATGTTAAAAAATGAAAACAAAAAACTCTGTTTTACTTTTTCTTCAACATTTTGAGGAAGAAAATTAAGTTCATATAAAATTGAAAAAAGTTTCTTGATACGCCTAATGTTGAAGGTCAATAAATTAGTGGCTATGAATCAAAGTCATGTTTTTATTTTTTTTATTAAGCAGTTGAGGGGATCTGTGCCCAAATCGGCCTAAAAGTCCAAAGAGAAGTTCACCTTGATCTTCAGTGTGTTGCAAAAAAAAAAGAGAAAAGAACAAGAAAGAAAGAAAGGTATATAAAAAAAAATAGACAGATGAACAGCAGAATGGAGAAGGAAAAGGAAGAGAACGACGAGATGATGATAACAAAAATAAGAGCAAGCGAGAAGAAACACAACGAGAGTAGACGAAAGGAAAAGTAGAAAAAAACAAAAAACAAAAAAAAAAAAGAAAGAAAAAGAAGGGACCATATATAAAAGAGAACCACAGTCCTAGACTGGTAACGACTAGAAAAACACGAGCAAAAGATAGATCAGACCATGTAAACAACAAGACTAGCTATAGATCAACAGCGACGTGTTTTAATCATAATCGGGGAATGAGTAGTGAGGAAAGAGAGATATATCAAGTTGATCTGCAACTTCAAAAGGTTTCTGAGAATTCTTCTAACAGATCCAAATCTTCCTGAGGGAACTGTATAATTGTATTTGTTAATGGATTCTGATCCAACCATTCCCAACATTCCTCGAGAACGATTGTATGCTGAATAAAACATTTGAACCTCCTCAATCCTTTAATTCTGTTTTTACGGCTTAACCACCTGAATCGTTGGAGATTAAGGAACAATTGTTCTGTTAATAGTTCACCATCTTTCGATTTCGCTAGAGCTCTAGTGTAATTTTGCCAATATTTAGTACACCTATTGCTAAGAGGAATTTCATTGTAGACGAACTCAAAAAAATGGTTTGACCATTGTTGACCGTGTAATGCCCGCTTCAGACAAGTGGTATAGAAATGATCTATATGCTTACATTGACATTCGGTGAAGAGTGGGAACACCGCAAACATCCAAGTAAACAGAGGGAGGACGAAGCATGAGAAGAGCACTCTGCGGAATTTAGATGATGAGGTTCCATAGATTCGACTGGTGTTTAACATTCCTACTTTTTGTCGAATTTTTAAAAGTGTTTTATTGATCATTAGGGACCAGCCCAGCTGAGAGCCAATCCAATAACCAGGATATTTAAATGAAGTACACCAACTAATGTGTTGTTCCCCGCAGATCAGTTCGAACCGAGGTCCCTCATGTAACCCCCATGCTCTAGCTGACCAAAGAGCTTCGGTTTTTCAAAGTCATATTTTTTACAACGTATAAATAATCGAAATTTTCAAAAATTAAGTCTCAAGTCTTAAAAAATTCATTATGCTTATATAACAGATATTATTGATCGAAGTGAAAATTCTTTGATGGCTGATAAAAATCTTGTTATTGTGTTGATTCTTTTCAAAGACTAAATCATCATCAAATACAATTGATCATATTCGTTAAGAAATGTTTACTACTGCAGACAACTATGTTTGTGATGTTTATTCATAAATGACATTCTTTATACATGAGAAACATCTTGCTACAAATAGAAATCAAAGATTGTTTTAGATTGACAATAGTTTTATAACAGTTAGTTTTTCACGAAGCAAAAAAAAAAAACTGTGAATTTTATTTTATAATTTGTACGAGAAAAACTTCATTTAATTTAGTATTTTAGAGAAGAAAAAACAGTTAGTAAACTATTATTGCATTTTTGCAATCAAATCATACAATCAATGAAAATAATAATAAAATAGTATTCTTAGAAAGCGACCTATACTTAAATTACTTCGACAATGTTCTATATCAAAATTAACCAATGAGATCGATCAGTAGAACGAAAATTTTCATCCAGTTCTATTATAGACTCTCATGTATAAAAGCATTTTCATAGAATGACAATAATGATTCACGTTTTTTTGCGAAGTCTGTGTTGAATTTTATTTTCTGTTCTTCTTTTTCCACGTTGGGTAAATAAAAACTGCCTATGTAATCATATAGTTGCTTTAATAGTTTTTTTATTTTTTATTTCACCATATTTTGGTTTTTAGAAGTTATTTCAATAATGGCAATCAATTATTTAAACGAAATTATTTCAATATTTCTTCAGCGAAATGTAAACGAACTTAGTGACAATGATTTATGTACTATTATCAAAAATAACGGCAAAACATGTTCAATTGAAGATGTACGTCACGTTGTACAGTCATTAGGTTCATCTCTTTTTCAACTTCAATATAATCACGAGAATATATTTCTTGTTCGAATTGAACCCACAGTGAGCTTATTTTTTACTATATTGTTTTTTGATTGTCGTGATTTATCATGTATCTTAGATTGATATATGTAAAGATTTTCTTGCTGGTAAATGTACTTTCAAAATGGGAGGATGCAATCAACTTCATTTATGTCGTTATTTTGATCATTGTAACAAAAAAAATTGTCATTTTCCACATGATTTTATTCATGGAAATAATCGACGTATTATTGAACAATCGAAATGTCAAAATATTAATCCAATACTTCTCGTTCGTCTTATTCGACTTCATAAACAATTATCTCGTCGTCTATCGAAGGTAAGATTTTCTATAGTATATTGTCAAAAATGAACTTGTCGATGTAGACTTCAGTTGTTCCTCCTGTTATTTCCAAAACACCAGATATGGCGTCATCAGTACAGCCCAAACCGATTCAACAAGTTTTTGAGAGAACGAAACGTATTCGCTCAACACGAAAATCTCGAGGTGGCAGATCTAATAGGGTTGGTAATGGAGATAATATCACTGGATCGACATTTGTATCACCTGTATTAGACATGAATTATCAAATTGATATTAGTTTCCAATCAGAATCTATTACTTCTCATATTACAATTGAGAAAATTATAATATTCTTAAGACAGCAAGGTCTAGTTGTCCAAAAAGTATTTAACTCGAAGGAAATTGGACATTTTCGTCAATATACACTTGAATTTCAGGAGAAAAATGGTAAGTAATTGTTGATCGATTCGTCTAATACTTTGTTTTATAGTTGTAGATAAGCTTCTGGGACAATCTAGTATTCTATATCAAGGTATTCATATAAAATTTAAAAGAACGAACTCATTAATCGAACAAAAAAGTTTCGTACTCAAATCAACAATTAATTCTAAACGAGGTCCAATTACAAAAGAGAAATTTTCACTTTATATTGATTTCTTAACTAATCATTGTTTATACAAATTAACTGATCTTTCATCATCACTGGAACAGATTCTACTGATTCAATGTAATAATATCATTGGTATGAGTTCTGATTAACAGTTTTAGAATTTGATTTGAATAGTAATATATTGTTTTCTAGATTTTAACCAGGTTCATCGTGTACAAAAGTCTAGAAGACAATTACAAGGAACAGATATCTCATTGAAACAAGTATATGAATTAGAAAGAGCTATTATTGAATCTATTCACAATCCACTGTCAGTTGAAATAATTGAAAATATTATTGAGCCAGTTGTTCATGATGTCTTTACATTTACTGTTCAATCGAGCCGAACAGCATTTATCGAATTTATCCATGCTGATAGTCTAAAACAGTGGCTATTAATTACCGATACAATACAACAAAAATTCGATGTTAATATCAAACTTGATATTAAATATGTCGATGAAGATGATGATATCGATGACAATAAGGCTACGTCTTGCTCTTCAAGTGATAAATTATCGCCAAAATCAAATAAAAATAGTATACTTTCACAAACGACAATCAATCTTCGTCGAGGTTGGGCAATGGTTGCTAATCATCCAACGTTCAGTATTGAATATAAGAATTATATACGTAAGTCAATCCATAGAAATCTTCATACTCAAGTGAATGTATATAGATTCACTTTGGCAAAAAAAAATGCCTATAAAAACAACAGGAAGTTGTAAGTAGAGGTGTAAGCCGATAGGCTGTTCGGCGGCGGCGCCAGTTTTTTAAAATTTTTTAAAAGTGCTCGGCGGCGCAGATATGATATTCTAAGGTTGCACAGCGGCGGCGGCTCGAAAATTTTAAAATTTCGAATACTATCGGCGGCGCGGCGGCTGTAATTAAAGTGTCTCAGCGGCGACGGCTTAAAAATTTCTAAAATTTCTACTGTCACGGCGGCGGCGGCTTAAAATTTTTCGAGTTTATCGGCGGCGACGGCGGCTCAGCCGCACGGCTTACACCTCTAGTTGTAAGCATAAATATGATGACTGTATCTGATAGCCCGATCTATGTTCAGTTCTGATCGGAACGTGAAAATTTTGGCTATTCAATCCGGACATTGCATTCCTGTTATGTTTTTAGAGTTTTCTAGCTGGAATCAGTTGGGCAGAATCCATCTGGTTTTCCACATCCATCGATTTTGCGGAATTTTTCGACAGTATACCATGATTTTACTGCATTCTTTCGACTAGTTCTAGCAAAATCTGCTTGTTTTCGGAGGCTGAAATCATTGATCGGCGTATGAATTTATGTGATTATCGATGTTAGATATATGTTCGAGGTAAAATTCACGCACGCCACGAATCGAATTTTCGATTTTGACATTAAAGATGAAATGAAATCTACATATTCAATAGATAGTTACGTGAATTTGATCTGATCATGTCTTATTATGACAATACTAATCAACAGTTTAAAATCAAACTTGAATATAAATCAATAGAGGTCCCATCAGTGATTTTCCATATCTATAAACTATAATTTCCAAATAGTTTTTGTTCAAACATTTTTAAGATTAAAATAAATATTTCAGACATTGTGTCATATATTAATTTGATTATAAAATTTTTTCTGATTCTGTGTTTGCTTATAATTCGAGACTTATGCTTGTAAATTGGAAGTGAAAAATCTACAATATGTTAAAAATGAAAGCCAATTTCTTCTAGTACTTTTTGATTTTTCGATTTTTCAAATATTCACATTTCATTAGTATACGAACTTGTAGTGTTTGGATGTTCGAATAATCAATATAAACTTACAGTGGTAAAGACACATCGAAGTTTTAACAGACAGTGCTATAGAATTACTTTTCTCTTATTGTGATTTTTTTTTTTGCATTATTCATTTCTAATTTTAGGATCTGAACTTGGCATTGAGATTGAAATTCATGGTAATCGAGTTGAAATACGTCGTAATTCCATTTCGAGTACATTAGTTAGAGAAAATATTTCTACTCTTTTGACCAATAGAACTCACAACTTTATGGGTAAATTTGCTTTTCGTTCAATTGGCTTGCAACAAGTAGCAGAACAACTTAATATTCTTCGTGCACATTCATCAACCGTTGCATTCTGTAATACCAAAGATAAGAATTATATGTTGGCTACAAAACAATCAAATATAAAGGCTATCATGCAAAAACTATCGCCAATAAAACCAATTGATAAAAATCCAATAAATAGTCGATCTTCAGTAGCATCTACTGGTCATGAAACAACTAACAATGTTGATCAAAAGTAAGTTCGACAATAGTGATTTTGTATTATTTACTTGCATTTTAGAGAATTATCAACATTTGTGATTCCACCACCATTATTTAATTCAATATCTACTGATGACAAGTACGTATATTTATTGTTCTATACAATATCTATCTCTATTTCCTGTAGGCCTATCGTAAGCGATGAGATGATTACCAAGAGTGTAGCATTACCATTCAATACTCCAGCACCCGTAGCTTTATTTACTAATAAAACATTCGAATGCTATCTTCAAACTTATTTTAATAAAAATTTTAATGCTAAACTTAATATTGAACGCAGTACGGACATCAATAGTCGATCTTTGGTCAAAATAGTTGGACGAGAGAGTTGTATCGATCAAGCACTCAACGAATTGTTAACATTAATTTCATTATGTCGTACAAAAATATTCAATGAGACAATCGGTCAGATATTCTTCATTCTATTCTATGAGATAACTTTATCATTTTAGATAGTGGTTGGATGAAAATTACTGATGCAGTTCGTGTTATTCAACATCATTTTGACGTAAAGAACATTAAATGTGTTTGTCAACAGCAGATATCTCCACTTTCGATACTGGTGCACCATATCGACAAAGAACATATTGAGTTTGGCATCAATGAACAAATCATTGATACATTATGCCGAAAGAAATTGATTCTAGTAACATGTACATCAGCTACATTTGAAAATGAACGTATGGCACTTAAAACGAAAATTTTTCAACGTGACGATTATGGCAAAGATATTTGTCTTTTTGATGAACAAAAAACAATTAGTCTGTTTGGTTTGCCTGAAATAGTGAAAAATGTTCAACAATTATTTGAAGATAAGAAAGTAAACTCAGCTCCATCTGTTGTCAAAACCGAGTCGAACAAACGAGAAACATTATCCACTTCAAAACTACCCGTTTTAAAAATCGAAAATTCTCCACTATCGACTAAATCTACCATACATGAAAAATATAATCAAATAAATACACAAAGAATTCAAACATACTCAATAACATTCGATGTCGATGAACCTGGTTTCGAAATTCTAGTCAATCATAATTTCAATCAATTATTAGCTATCATTGAATCAAAATGTCAGCTAGAGAAACAAATTATTCAGCATCAAATTCAAATTCAAATACCTAAAGCAAAAGTAGACTATTTTGATGATAATACATTGCAAATTCAAGAGCAAGAAAATAACTCCGAACACACGAATGATCCAAGCACAGCTTCTGTAAGCTCAAAATTCAATTGGTTTCAAAGACTGTTTCAGTGGAGCATACCTACAGTTCAGCCTTCAACACCTGTACAACAGCAAAATTTCACATCGCTAGTACAACCAATATTAAATGCTAATAATATAGCAAGTGTTGCTATTGGGAATTCAAAGATTATTGTTTGCACAGGAGATTTAACAAAACAAATGGTTAGTTTTTTTTTGTCTATTGTCAGAAGCTTGAACAGATAACTCGCTAGGAGAATGAACATGATTTATACACTAAAGCATTGTTTGAAATAACCACTTGTTTCTGCAACTATTTATTAGAAAGAAAACAAGATGACATTTTCTGAATTCTTTTTCATAAGAATGAATCATGAATTTATTATGTTTCACATATAGACCGAAACATATTCATAGACAAGTATTGATCATATATTAATTATTAAAAGAATTATGTAATTAATTAAAACATACAATATTTCATACAAGTGATTCAAGTATAAAGTAAACTAGTAATTCTACTTTGTGAAACACGATCTAAAAGGAATGTTGAAGTCAGAAATGTCCATGGCGGCACTGCCACGCCTTCATCGTGCCGGTATCAGTGGTACGGTAGCGGCACTTCTTTTTGGAGACCACTGCAACATGAGAGATATATCAAAATGGCTATCGCGGCAGCGCCAGCTTCTGGTCTGGAGAGATTATAAAATTGCATGGGCTCAATCTAACTCTGATATTTTAAGACCAGTCACAGAGAAGATTTTCGAAGAACTTCTCAAAAACTATAGAGGCAGCGGCGCGGTAGCCTTTACTCTTCTAGGACTGCGGCAGATTTCCAGCCACAAATAACATCTCTGGTTGAATTACGTGGTTAAAAACTTGAAACCCACTCCTCTCTCTCCACAGACCGTATATCAATAATGTCTCATTATAACATTTGATATACTTGTTTATTGCATTTCTGGATTTTTAAGTAAAAGGGTGGTAAAGATATGTGTCCGAAAATCGACAGAATAAAATGATTTCCCTATAATTAGTAACAGCAGGTACAACGTGTTTCAGATTTTAATCTTGCAGAGACTGTGCTGACAGCTTTTTAACAACAACTATACATCCATATTTGAGTATTGATTAGAATAATCGATATTTTTTCCGTTCAATAAATTTACTATAGGTCGATATAATCGTTGTTTGTTCAACATCGAGAGTTCTATGTGATGCAATTATCTTGGCTGCTGGATACGAAATAAAAAATGCCTTTAATCAACAATCATCCTATGGTACATCGGCATTTGAAACAAAAGGTGGTAATTTGCCTTGTAAACAGATTGTTTTTCGTTCATGGATCTGTGATAAAACTCAATTACAAAACTTAAAACAATCAATTGATACATTTATTACATCAGTGATTACATATGCACTTCATCATAACTTGACAACAATCGGTTTGTTTTTGCTATGTGCGAAATAAAAATTTGAAAATTAATTTTAGCTTTTCCAAGTATTGGTTGTGGACAATTAGGTTTCGATCCAAAATTAATTGCTGAATATATGATTGGTGAAACTTATCGACAGTTAAAAATATTAGTTCATTTACAATTAATTGTTTCATTTGTTTTGCTACCCGAACAACAAAATGTCTATGATGCATTTATTGATCGACTCAATAAAATACAATTCATTGAAGATAAACCAACAAGTATTTCTTTCAATAAACAAAGTATATAAATAAAAAGAAAATCAATCAAAATCTATTATCTGTTTTTGTTCTTTTTTTTTCAGCAGTGAGAATTAAATTGACTAGTTCAAACAATAATCAATTGATCGAATGTCAAAATAAAATAAAACAATTAGCTCAATCATGTTCACTTAAACTTCATATCACTGATAAAACTGATATGGCTGATTGGTCTCAAGATACTATTCAGAAATATTATGATTATTGTTTACAAAAACGAGTTATACCAACACTCGATATTCAAAATTCTATTCTAGATTTGATAGGTCCTAAAGATGCGGTACGTCATTTTTTATAACATAAATCCAAGATTATTTCTTTTAAATATTTTCTTGTTCACGCAATATTTAATAACTATAAATTATTATTTCGTAATTTTAATACTTTTTTTTTGTATGGTTAATTTAGGTATCCGATGTTGAAAAGTATTTTTTTCAATTAACTGCTGAAGTATTACGAAATGCACGTATTCAAGTTTTATCACGTGGATGTATCTGGTCAGTTGAAATATCATCTAGTAAATGGGAACAATATCCATATAGAATCAATGAAATAATTGAAAATGCTCAAATGAAAAAGCTTCCACATGTATGCAATTCTGTTTTTCTGATTTATTTGTATATATTTAGTTTGCTTAAGATTGAATTTCTAAATGAAAAATCAGAACGATGTCGAATAATTTTCTTATCTATGGAAGAAGAATATCAAAAACGAAAACGAAAAGTATGTCGTAAACGTATAGATTCATCATTACCGTCTGTAAGAAATTTTTTTTTATTTTAATTTCTTATCAAATTTCATAAATGTATTTTTAGTATTGGGATTTATCTAGTGGTAATTTTAGACGAATAGTTCTTTCAGATTCTTCTAAAGAATACAAAGATATTTACAATCGATTTAATTCTACAATGAAAGATAACTATTTGAAAATCATGAAAATTGAACGTATTCAAAATGAACGTTGGTATAAACAGGTATTTTGTGAATATATTATTTCACTAAAATAAAATCTATTCATTTAATTAATTTCTTAGTATGCTGCTCATCGTGATGAGTTTACACAACGTTATACACAACCTGATGAACGATTACTTTTTCATGGTTGTAATAGTACATCAGCTGATAAAATTGTACACGAATGTTTTAATAGAACATATGCTGGTGTTAATGGTAAGATTAACTAATTTTTGAATATTGTAACATCAATACGAATATTCTTTGTAGGAGTTATGTATGGTCAAGGAGTGTATTTTCATGAACATGCAAAATATAGTAATAGTTATACTAGACCAGGTGTTTCAAATGAACGAACTATGTTCTTAGCTCGTGTTTTAATTGGTAAAACATGTATTGGTAGTTCATCGATGAAAGTACCACCTGAAGGTTTCGATACAACTACAGATGGTAAACATATTTTTGTTATTTATCATGATGCTGGTGCATATGGTGAATATATTATAACATACAGATGAAATCTGTTCTATTCAAATAACAAACGAAAGAGACTATGATGATTTGATCCTATTTTTTCATTCCTACATATAAATTCTTCAATTTTAACTTGGATCACTAAATATATTTTTTCTTTTTCATAATAAAAGATTAACATTAATAAAAAAAAAAAACATGCTGTGATAGACAAGTGTAAATATATAAATCTTTTTCTTAACCGAGTTTGCCTACGTTATTCAACACATATTCATGCTCAGTCATCGGTAGTATCTGTCATGGTATGTCATTCATGGTTTGATCGTAAATTCAAATCTTGAATAATTTATCATTACTGATGAAAAAATAAAAATCGATTTAATTAAATTCTTCGAACTACAAGGATTACAAGTAAAGAATCTTGCTTAGTTACAGTTTGATGCAATAAGCATCAATATTATATCAATAGAATACGAACATTAAAATCATTTGCCAAAATTCAAGACATTGAAAATTATTATGACAACATCCAACCATATATTCATAAGGATATTTTTTTTTTACTTTCTTGCACCCGAATATATCATAATTATTTTATGTTCATCTTATTCTATTAGAAATGTACTTCTTAATTTTCAGCTACTCTATTTAATTGATAAATTTAAACAATCAAACAATCTCTTTTTACTACATTTAGTGCAATGATCACGATAGTGAATATTTTTATCGAAGATGATTCGAAAAATACTTTCCACTAGATGTCTTCAAATATATCGATTATGTGTATGTAAGCATGACAAATAGCTCAAAAATTTGCTGGAGAAATAATTTAATTAATTCTATTGTGTAGTGATTTTATTTGCATAAAATACTACTTTTAGTATGTCCTAAGTAAGATCACCCAGGCAAATGGAACCCCTAAAAAAAAACAAGTTAAAATTTTGTTAACACGGTGTTTTAATGATTTCTTTTAATGCGTTTAATCACGTTAGAGATGTATAATTTTTCTAATAATTACGCATTTTTACCAGACTGCACGGCAAATTACCACGTTCAACGACAGAAATGCGTAATTGTGTTATATTACGTTTTTTCTTTTTATATAAATACATTGGACGTGAATATTATCATTTATAGGCGGCTTCGATCTTTTATGAGAATGGCAAATCATTTTTTTTAACAATCATAAAAAAATAGGATATTCTTAAAAATGTACATCTACTTTATGCTAATTAGTATCATCTATTTGTGTAACTTGTTTATGTATTATTTTTCTCAAAGTTTAAATTTGATTCTAATCTACTTGCAATGCAGTATAGTTATTGTTATATTTTCTCCTTTCATATTTCTAATATTCCCAAGATGTTTTGTTTATAATTATTTCTATATTAGCAAGAAGTTCATCATCATCAGTTAAGCGTAAAGAGATATTTTTTATATCACTAATAATATTATCATCACATTAAAGATCTATTGCTGATTTATTTAACGATCGACTTTTCTTAAAACTATTGAAATTATTGTATTTGTTGTTTTGGCATAAATAAGCATTTGAAGTTGTAAAAATTATATAATCACAATAGGAGCAAAAGAAATAAATAATGATATAACGGAAAATTAACTACACTTTTTAACTATCCCGCAAATGAATAAACCATGCTGAGTGAACAGAATCGGTTGAAATGTAAGAGTCGGTTTGCCTTCTCTATTAACGATAAGACACTTATATATTTATCGTAATTCTCTCTTTATCTGCTGATTTTGCTCACACTAGACAAATAAAAAGGTTATGCATCCAAGCTGAATATTTTATCTCATTCTTTCTCTCCTTATATTGTGCAGTTAAATTCACATATACTGCATTGGTTGATATTTTCAATGAATCATATGCATTGACTTTTTTTTGTAGTAAGTCATAAGAGAGTTTTACAATATATACTCAATATAACATTTCCTTGTTAGAGAAGTAAATGAATGCATAAATTATATAATGGAGACATTTAAAGGAAGAAAGAAACAAGTTTTTATGAGTGCTGTTTGTCTCGTCTCAGTTAACAGCGCGTTTTAATGTGTTATCAGTTGTCATAGCTTTAGAATAACTCAGTATATCGAGTAATGTGATTCTGAATAATTTTGATATTATCACATCGTCATCGTCCA
>CAJNOL010002456.1:18083-38726 GCA_905250125.1 Rotaria sordida | reverse complement strand
CGACATCCACAACCACACCCATACCTACATCTACATCCACACCCACATCTACACCTTTGCTCCCCTATTCTAAAGGGAACTAGAGGCCAGTTTTTAAGTTGTTACATCCATAAAACGGAGAGGAGATATCCCTTCTAGTATAATGGTAGCGCTTCTGCCCGGTAAGCAGAAGGGGCGTGGTTCGAGTCCCACGAAGGGGCATCTTTTTCTCCATTCTGTTGGTATTCCATCACGGTGCTTGGTCTCGATCATGAGTTATAACATCAGACTCTTACATAAATGAACACTCAAGGTTACTGACGTAGTTTATTGTGCTCAAATATCAACACGCTTTCTCAAGATCTAAACAATTGAAAGTCGTGCCGTAGGCACTTTATCTTATAAATCTAGCTCAGCTCCATGTAGAGCTGCAGCTCTGATACGTTTACTAAACATTTATAGGTTCATTCGGGCTTCCTAGTAAAACTTCCAAGTAAATCCATCAAGACTATTGTCGAGTTTAGGGGGTTCCACCGAAAAGTATATACTTGAAGTGAAGCAGAGTTTTCAATACTAAGAACACATCTCAGTAATTTCTCGCCCAAATTTGCTTAGAGATACCTGTGATGCTTAGCTTTCGAATGATGGTTAAATTAAAATTACAAGTTTTACAATGGCCGATATATGGTGATCACAATGTGAAGTTATTGTGCTACTCATAACTGAAATATATTTCAGTCGATTGACGGTGGAATGTTTCGAACTTGCCTAATGTTTTTACAATAACATTGAATCAGGATTGCAGTACTGATGAGGCAAAATGATCAGTATCAATATCTACATAAGGAGCTAAGCAGAAGAAATGGCGTCAATTTACAGACGTTTTCTTCAAAGTAACATTGGATCAGACAAGTTTTTGGTATGGTAAAACAGAGAGTTTTCATACCTGCACAGATCCTTGGATAGTTTATCTCTCAACTTAGACTGAAATTAACACGATAAGTTCGCTAGTTATGTTTTGATGAAAGTGACTTAGGTCGATCATTTCGATGATCGAACCCGTCGGATACCGTCAATTTCTTGTCACAGAATTCCAGTCGAAAGGTAAACGGAATTTTCCAACTTATTCTTGGCCGTTTTCGGTCTGAGCTAGTCGGAACCTAACGGAACCCAGTTAGTAATTCGTTAAACAGAATTCATTGGCAAGGATATCGTCGGAACAGATACGAAGCCGGTCGAAACTGACCGGATGCAAATGATCCGGGGAGGCGCTCTTTGCATCACATGAATCATTGGATCTGAATATGCCATGCATACTTTCTCGTGCTTCTTTTTCACGGAAAAGATGATTTATTTGCACAAGATATACTTGAGTATTTGCTTTCATTTGTGTAGAAGAGTCACGAGCTATTGATAAATGGCGCAGTTTGTTAACTGTCAGCAGCTGGTTTTTTCCAACTTTCAACGAAAACAGAACACAATCAATATTCAGGTGAAACGAAGCTGAATCAATACATGTTGAGAATAAAGTGACGTCGTTGTCAGTTCTATTGCGAAGGTATGCATTTTGAGACACTATTGCACAGAGTATCAGATGCAAGGCTCGCACAATTGGACGGCCGTGAAGGATGTACACCCTCCAATAATCGAAAATATTCAATTCTTTCCAGCGAAAGATGCGATTTTCTCCCTACACTTCATACTATCTCTATGCAGTTTGTCCGAACACACCCTCTTACAATCTCTCCTCCTCTCAATCATCCTTACATTTCAATCTTCTATCCTTCGAATAGGTCCTGATCAAATCACAATATCAATAAAAGACATAGGTAACAAGAAAAACGCTGATAATGACAATCGAAAAGAGCCAATGAAACATCGGTCATGTTTGAAGGGTGCGGGTGTAGGTGGATGTGGGTGTGTGGGTGGAGAGAAGAAACTCACACCCACACCCACAGTCACCTCACTCTTTGAGCGAATGCCGAACATGCGTGTCGGTGGGTGTGCATGCAGTCGTACTTTTGGCTGAAAAGCGGTATGACGATTTTAGGTCAGGCATCAGTAGATCCCATCGGCAAGGTGTACCTCCGTGAAACCCCGAGCATGAGCCAGAACTTTTTAGTCTGGGTGGAGATCAAAATATGAGAAGTGTCGAGATGCGTCAGTGTGTTGTGTTTTAGTGCACGTTAGCAGATGTTTGTGTTTTCGAACACGCAAATGGATGCCTGGATTCCGCCTTTTGCTATTATGGGTCGATCAGAGTGTGTGGGTGTAGGTGTGGATGTCGATGATCGAAGAAGAAAAACTCATGCCCACACATCCACACCAACACCCACACCCCATACTCTGAAGCTAAAATAAGAAAATCAAGAATGATTGATATTTATATGTTCGTCTTGCTTATTATCATTTTGTAGGAAAACCGTCTTTAGAATTGTGATTCAAGATAGTGAATCGATTAGAATCTCACTAATATTCTAATTATCTAAAATTGTATTGATATCCGGCGGCAGGAAAGTTTTGATTCATCTAAAAATATTATCTCATGCTTAAATTCACTGATAGCAGATGAATTAATGAATTTTTAAATAACTGTTTCCGAAAGTCTTTAGAATTTGAAATAATTGCTTCGCAGCAGAAATTTCATCAGAACTTGTCGTCGAATTAAAAGGACCATATTACGGCTGAGCTAAATAATAAAAGTATTTGATGATAATCACTAGATTCATTTCTTTCAGTCGATACCTGGTCTTGTTAATGCAATAGCTTCAGTGGAATATTGAAGAAATTTGTTTATGAACATCTTTCCGACGGTGACTTCCTCTCATCAAAGATGAGACAGTAAACTCAATAGATCACCAAATAATGTATCAATGCGCTTATTACTTACAACTATCGTGTTCAGTTTGAATCAAATGCCTAGAGTGTGATCACAATTCTAAAGAAGGTTTTCCTACAAAATGATGATAAGTAAGAAGAACGTATAAGCATCAATTGTTCTTGTTTTTTCTTATTTTAACTTCAGACTGCTGATACCTTGAAATTCAATTATCTTCCTTAACACACAGTATGGGCATGCCAAATTTTAAATTTCTTAATTACATGATGAGATCTTTCATTTGATGCTAAAATGAATGAATTTCTTGAAATACAGTTCCCAACCCTCCATTGTAAGTGTTTTCTCAACACATTAGAACTCCAATAAATAATTTATTTTATAAATCCGCAATGAGTTCCAAATGTTTTATAACATACATTTTCCAAAGTGTTTTTTTCAATTTTTTTTGACCTCTGTTAGCATCCATGGTGAAAAAATGGTTTTTTATATGCCAAAAATCATTTTGATTCTTCTTGATGTAAATCATGCTTGCTCTTTCTCATTATTCTCTCTCTACAGATGTCCAGTAATATTAGAGTTTGAAACGGAACGTCAAATTAAAGCAATATTTCGGATTAAAGAAATTTGTTTTGTAGGCGGAGTGTAAAAATCCTCCCCGTTTCGGTCTCTGTATTCAATTAATGTTGTACATATAATTCTATAACTTTTCATTCATCGACAAGACAAATAATTCAATACGTTTATAAAATACACAGAAATTTCTTCACTTGATAGACTATCTTGAAGATGTGAAGATCCTAAAGCTATGGAAGAGCGAATGATATTCGTACTCATCACTATTACTGTAAAAATGTACAAAAAATATATGATGTCAAGTTACAGAAGAAATATTGTTCAAAGAATAATACTATATGAAATTCTGATATGTCCAAAGTTCTGACGAAGTTCTTTTCTGAACAACAAAAAAAAAAACTCGAGTAGTTTTCTAAGATTGTAAACATCTTAGAAATTACCATAAGATAACTTTATTTTCATACAATGAAATATATATCTGCCCTTTCTCGTCCTATGTCGAATGAAACTTTTTGTTCTTGAATTAAATATTGTAACCGAATAACAAATTTCTTCAAAGTTGAAATAAAACAGAAATACACAGGAAAAAAAAACTCATTTTTATTTGACTTCTACGAATTTTTCTAAATATTCAAAATAGTTCATAGCTTATAATAACTTTTGAAAAGTTTTATAAAATATAAAATTTATTTTGTTGTTGTCATCATTTTAATATAGAAAATTTTCAATTGCATATAAAAGATATTAGAGATTTACCAGATTTACAAAATAGTTCATTTTATTTCTTTATTTCTTAAACATTTCGATTTACTACTCTTAGAAAAGACTTTGATAAAAAATAAAATAATATAGATTGATTTCGAATATGACTCTCAGTTTGAGGTTTGGCATTGGATAGAAAAAAAAAAAACTTCAAATATTGATAAGTGAACAAGAGAAAATTTTCAAGAATAAAAAATCTAATTCTTCTAATGAACACTTTTAAATTAACACAAGTTAATTAAAATACAGATGCTTTATTTCTACATAGAAACAAACATAAAGAAAATTATATTTTACTGTAAAAAAAATATTGATTGATATTTGCCATTTAGAGATTTACAAATTTAAACTGACATTGTATTGAACTATTAATAGATTGAAAAAGAAATATCAGGAAAATTTCAAATGTTTGAATATTTCCACATACGGCAGAAGAAATTGCCGGCTTTTGATAGTCAGTTTTTCCAAGTTAGACTTCTCCAGAGAGTTTGGTTCTGATGTTAGAAGAGAGAGAATTCTATGTAGAATTTTTTGATATGTTCCTCTTTAAAAGATCTATGGACACCTCTATAGCATAGCCTTTACGGTTTCATGGATACACGTTATAGAATAGCCCTTAAGGACCTATGGGTAGGTTTATAAGATAGCCCTCAAGATGGTATGCGTACTCCATAGAACTAAGCTGGAGCGGTTACATCTTTTCCAAACACATATGGACTTCAACATAGACCTGGAGTTCCGAAGTCCAGTGATCAGTGATACAGTGTCGTCGGTGTTCGCTGAGCACCATATCGGTGATAACATCGTAAATATTTCAGTATCGTCACCGACGCTACACATCTCTACTCTGACAATGATCTAATTCAAATGATAAAAGCTAAGACTGATGACAAAAGTGTAAAAAAAGAATAAAATGACGTGTTTTTATTGATGTCTTACACATATTTTCAATTTTTATCTCAGCCAAAGACAAAGAACGAATTATATCGAAAGTCACAAGAAATATTTATAATTATAATTTAGAAGATTAGCCGAGATGAATTTCCACGTTACAGCATCTATGTAGTTTAAGTACCTATCTCTTACCTACAGTCGCAGTCACATCCTCGATTTATTTACTTCAGAACTATTAATAGTGTTTTGATCCTTATATAAGTATAATCGTTGTTGTATAGGTTACTGCTTCCTCAAACAGATGTTCCATGTCGCTTTATTACAACATATATTGTAATATTTTTGTTTCTTTCTCATTGAATAAATAAATCATTGATTAGAAACATAAAACACGTCGTACAATAGTATATAGAAGAGAAAAAGAGAAATCAATGCTTTAAAGGAGGTTATTTAGCAGAATTGTATTGGTTGCATATTCCAGACAATAAGAACAAAAAAGAGTATGTCAATGTATCGTGAAATGTTTTTTCTCATGTTTAGCCTTCAGTCGTGCGATTTCTGTTTGCAATAAAATAATAATTAAATTTTCTAGTGAAAAGGCAGTATAAAGGAACTTATTGTCCAGTAACAAGAGAAATGTCATCTCAGTTTGAAAAAGTATTACCCAATGAAATACTATTAATGATATTTGAATATTTAAATGTTCATGATTTGTTTCAATCATTCTACAATTTGAATAAAAGATTTAATAATTTAATCTATTCAATGCCTTTATATCATATTGATTTGAATAATATTGAACGAAAATCAACATTCGATTATTATCAACATTCAATAATACCAAAAATTCAATATCAACAAAATGAAACAGTAATTGTTTTAGATATTGATGATGATTTATGTAATTGTATTAAAATTCTCGATCAATTAAAACAAATGAATTTAAAATCATTAAGAATAAAAAACTTAAATGAAGATAATATCAATTATTTACTATCAATATTACCAATGTTTACACAATTAGTATTCTTACGTATTCAATCAAAAGTTAATTTAAATTTAAATCAATTTGTACAATTAATCACCATACCTTCATTAAAACAATTTGAACTTTTGTTTTTAAATTATTATTATCCTTCATATACGTCAATAAAATCACAAATAATATTATCGAATATTGAATATTTATGTGTTTATCGATATTTTCAAATTAAACAATTTCAAGAATTACTTCAATATTTACCAAAATTAAAAAAATTGTTTATATATATTATACATGGTAATTACTTAATGCCTATTAATAATAATCTTCATCAATTGGTACCAAATTTAAACGATTTACAATTATATGTACAGAAAATAGGTATTTACAGTTTTCTATTATTCTCAAAATATTTTATACTTAACAATACTTTCTCATTCTAGAAATAGCTTTAGTTTCTTTTTTAAGTAAACAGGATGTTTGGTCGAAAGACAGTCCTTTATAAAACTAAGATGTCTCTTAGCGTTTCATGATATTTACTTCTAGAATTAAGATCATCATACTGGCGAAGGCGGATCCCAAGTTAATTTCAACGAAACTTTTCTTATATGAACGAGATACTGTCCTGCAGATAAGACTAATAATGACGTTTGAGTCCATGACTCTCGCGCAGAAATGTTCGACAAAGGTCAGCCCAAACTTCGAATAATTAAAAGGATTTTACTATCTTGAGCTTCTCAGGGTTCTACGGTAGAAAATAAAGTATGTTCGATTACACAGCAACAATTCGAAGCTAGAGACGAATAAATACGAATATTTTCTTTTACTTATGTGAACTTGTTTTTAGTCCTATTTAAATCGAAACTAATTGAGATTAATAAAATGTCATGCGAATTAAAAATCGGTTTACTCTTCCTTGATGCTATCTATTTTATCTATCATAAAAAATTTATGTCTTTTTTATCGTACTTGCATATTAAAAAGATATTATGAAGAATTTTCTTGAAACATTCATGATTTATAGTTCTTTTTTAATATTAATCATAAATCTGCTTCAACAAATATTATGTATAAATTAATCGTCATTCCGAAAAATATCCAATGTTTACATCCAAAAAAATGTTTTCAAAGAATAATTCAATCTATTCTACAAAGATAGAAAAATTTAAAATTTTCGCATCTAGACGTTTTTTTCGATTCGTAATAATTTTAAATTGAAAAAAAACCGATATTCGAATTTTATTTTATTTTCACATTTAAAGGATTTGATGAATTACAATTATTATTACAACCATTATCTCAACAATTAAAACGTTTAGCAATATCTTGTTGGTCATTTGAATATAGTAATGGTAAAAAATGGGAAATTTTTCTGAAATCGTTTTTATTATTAAAGCATTTTCATTTGGATATCACTTTATACGAGTTACCATCAAATTCAATCAATATCAAACAAATATTATCAACATTTCAAACAAAATTTTTTTTCAATGCTCATTGGTATTTTGCAATTGACTATAATCCAAATGTTGACATCAAATTTGTTCTTTATACATTACCATGGCCCATTAAATATTTTCATACAGTCTTATATAATGTAGAAACATTATTAACAATAACAGATCAATCATATTCAACAAAAAATGTTCAAAATTTATATATTCAATTATATAATCAAGTATCGAATTCAACGCCTACAGTTAATAAAAGTAATAGTCAACATTATTATTCGAATGTTGAATCATTAATTTTAATTAATCGTTTATTAAATAATAATGATCAATCATCTCAAATTATTGATGATTTATGTCATAGAATTGATTTAACGAAAATAAAATCATTAAAATTTGATAATTTTGATGATTTACAAACAACATCTATTATTAATATAATCAATTTTATACCTAATTTATTAGAATTAAAAATTATTTTTAAACTCTATTTACAACATCAAAATTTAATATCAAATATATCAACAATTCAAACATTAATAGTTTATTTTGATTCGGATGATCTCACTGAAGACATATTAGCAAATTGCTTTTCATTATTATCAATAAATATAAAAAATCTAAAATGTATAACAAATAATCAATATCAAATATTGAATTTATTAGAAATTTTATATCAATTCAAATTTTTAAATATAAAAACATTATTATTAAAAATTAATAATAGAACAGAAATAGGAATATTTACAAATGAATTTATTCAATTTATTGAAGAATTTATGATGAAAATGTCTTTAAATGATAAATATGATTTTATGTATAAAATCAATGATAAAAAACAATTAGTCATATGGTTTTAAAAACTAAATGATAAATTTTTCATGTCTATTGTTTTGCGCAATTTAAACTTAAACAATAAACTTCATTTCGTTCGAAATTAAGTATTTCTCTTTTTTTTCGTAACAGTAAAATAATTTGTTTAATGTGACAGAAGAGTTCTACTTATACGTACTCAACAGGCTTTTAATAAAAAATATCAAATTATAAATCATCTTACATTGAGATTGTCAAGTTTCACTTTAGTATATATTACCAATTCCGATCTTATAGTCAGTGTAAATATTCACTACCTTGAGTTGATAATCGCTCATTTATGAAATTTCTAGATAGAATCTAAAGATTGGCACGCAATGAATAGAAGATACAGATAATTATAGTTCGAGATTCAAGTTTATTTAGATATGATTCTTGTCAATTTTCATTTATGAAAATCACTGAAAAGATTCATATATTACTATCGGAATTTTAAAAGAAGGCACTTGGAAAAAAAGCTTATAACTTTCGAACGAAAAGTCATAGCGACCTGCGCTTTTCAGCAATCGATAGAAGATAATAGGGGGGACATTTTTATATAAAAATCAAGGTTTAAATAATTGGTGATTGTGGATTCACTGAAAGAGTAGGCTCGTTATTTGGTGAAATCTCAGCAGAACAAGCTGAAGCTTTCAGCATATATAGTCCCACTGTATCCCAATCTTCGCTGAAAATATCATCGATAAATCTTGTAATGACGAGGAATGGTGAGTCAATCATCATCTGGCCTTACATAAGGCTCTCATTCACTCAAAATATTAGGAAATGGCCTCAACTTTTGGCTGAATAAATACCATAATCTAGACTTCATATCTATGCAATAGCATCGCACTTTGATCGTAAAAATGTACGGAAATAGCCGAAGTTTGACGAAGAAATGATTTGCATACAGTAAGTATTTTAAAACAAATCTTTCCAACTTTCTTAAGAGAAATACAGAATTTAGTAATATTTTCATCGTCTCTTTTCGTTCATTTAATCAAACTATGATATAATTGCATAGATATGAAGTCTAGATTATGGTATTTATTCAGCCAAAAGTTGAGGCCATTTCCTAATATTTTGAGTGAATGAGTGCCTTATGTAAGGCCAGATGATGATTGACTCACCATTCCTCGTCATTACAAGATTTATCGATGATATTTTCAGCGAGGATTGGGGTACAATGGGGCTATATATGCTGAAAGTTTCAGCTTGTTCTGCTGAGATTTCACCAAATAAAGAGCCTACTCTTTCAGTGAATCCACAATCACCAATTATTTAAACCTTGATTTTTATATAAAAATGTCCCCCCCTACAATCTTCTATCGATTGCTGAAAAGCGCAGGTCGCTATGGCTTTTCGTTCGAAAGTTATAGAGCTTTTTTTCCAAGTGTCTTCTTTTAAAATTCCGACAGTAGTAAAAAAAATGAGTAATACACTTGAAAAGAAAGAGAGACATCATGATTGTGTCTGTTCTTATCACGAGAACAACGACAGAAAGAAAAGAATGTGTTGATAAGAATTACAATGGTATTGATAATAAAAAGCATACGCTGCAGTTGACAAAAATTTACATTAAAACAACTCTATTAGACAATGAATTTTTGGTTATATTTTATAGTAATTTTAATGTACGTTCTCGAAAATAACTTCCTATTATTTAATATATACGTAAACTAGAAATTCTATTTGAGTTTTGACATAGTAAAAATGACATGAAATAATTTTGCTTGTTTTATAGATTAGGTGCAAGAATAATCAAACAACAAGAAGATGATGATGATGAAAATATATATCCTGACATAGATTTCTTGCTCTACGAACTTGATAATGTACTTGATGATAATTTAAAATCGATTCCAGAAGAGCTTCTTTACAAATGTCAAATAGCTCTTGCACTTTGGTCAATTGATGGACGTGAAGATACTGATTATCCATCATCTACACCTATAGATCATGCAAATGCTGATCGTTTAATAAATAAATTTAAACAAACATATATTGACATAGGTGGTGATCCATTTAATCGAGAAGGTTTTGTACGTGATGTATTTACTCTTAAATATCAATGGATTATTTCAGCAGTACAATATTATAGATTTATCAATTATTATGATACTGAATGGAATCCAGTCAATATGTCGAAATTGTTTGAATGGAATGTATATCCAATTGACTTCATAGATGGTTTTGCACCAATGTATCATCTTGAACGTAGTTATACGGATGAATTTGGTTATACTTATATGTTAGGACGTAAAATTCAACTTACTTATCATGAATCATTGGTGAACTTTGGTGATTATTGTCCATCATACATGGAACTTAAAACATTGATTATTGGTGATATAACTGGTGAAGCATCAATACTTCCTCTTATTGCTTCTGGTTATTTAGAAGAATAAAGAATTATAATTGTATTCAACAATTCATAGTTTACTCTTTTTCAATCCTGTTAGATATTCGAACTTCTCAGAATAACACATTATTAGGGTGTGGGTGTGGGTGTGAATGCAGGTGTGGGTGTGGGTGTGGGTGTGGGTATGAGTGGGTGTGGGTGTGCGTGTGAGTATGTGTAATGAGAAGACATCCACACCCACCCACATCCACACCTCACAAAGAAAAAATACCAATCTCTGGATCCCCATCATATTGAACAAATCAGCGATGTTCATCAAGCCAAAAATAGGCTTCGGAATGTATTGAGTAATTGATCAACATATTCTTGAATAGTTCCTTCGTCTACATACCTACTTCTTGTTTCAAGATGGAATGTTCTGAGTTTGGGTAAGTGATGTGAAATGATTTGTTGCCAGTCATGTCCATCGTATTGAGGAAAACTATGCACTTTCAATCGACATAGATTGGGCATCGATTTTTAAAATATCAAGGTGTAAAAGATGACTTCTAGAATATTGGAATAACTCGAAAGAATTTATTGATAGAATGGGCGACGTTAATAGAACTCTGGAAGGAGTATATAATAAATATGATGTAGAGAGATGTTGAAGATTTTGTGTACATTCAAACAAATTTGTCAGATTTATATAATGCACACTATCCAGAGCCAAAATAGATAGATGTGTGATACTTGATGATGTCACAGCTGACTCGAGAAAGTGGAAGCCAGAGATACTCAGCTCAAACTGAGAACCATGGTGAAAATCTAAATGTGTGAGCTTCGATAGACTCCATATACAGTTTATCAAAGAAAGCACAGATCGCCCCTTCATTAATCTTTCTGAAAAAAAGCGTCTTCGAGTCAAATGAGTGAGATTGACTAAGTGTCGTTGGCCAAAGATTTCAAATTTATTTGTGATCAATCTTCTCCGAAATCGTCAGAGCAATCGAATGAGAGAAGTTGTGTATACACAAAGTAACTAAAAGGGTAAATTTAATTTTCAGTTATGCTTTGATATCGGTGCCATTTTCCTGTCAATTTAAGATAACTTTAAATTATTTTACTTCGTAATTTATAGAAACTAAATCAAATTATCCGTAATTTAGATTTTTACAATAAACTTATCCTATAATACTTTAAATTAATAGGACCCATATGAGGGAACAACTGAGAATTGAAAATCCTCAGCATTTAATGATGAAAGACTACCCTAGGTGCACGAAAGATTTCATTTATAGATATATAGAGTTACAATGTTTTGGGTTATTTTCCTTACCTCAAAAGTAGGCAAAAAGAAAATTACTGTTATAGCAACCTCGAGCGAAACAGGACAAATCAACTAACGAGGGAACCTTTTCAACTGTCCAATCGCTTTTGAGTTCGAACTCAGTGTGAAAGATAGACCCCAGTGAGGTATGAAAAGGCCCAGAAGGATAAGTGCCCATAGGCCTTCTGTCCAGAGTTATAGGCATTTTACTGGATTTTTAGCCTATGGCACAGTATATACCAAAAAATCGAATGACAATATTTCGAGCTGAGATTTCGTCCAACGATAGGTCTATGTACCAATAGAATGCCCTGAAAATTTCAGCTCAAAAGAATGTTTCAATCTCGGGATATTAAACTCCCAAAAATCACGCATATCCCGCGAATGATGCTAGAATTTTTTGGCTTTTGGGTGTTCAATATCTCGAGATTGGAACATTCTTTTGAGCTGAAATTTTCAGGGCATTCTATTGGTACATAGACCTATCTTTGGACATAATCTCAGCTCGAAATATTGTCATTCGATTTTTTGGTATATACTGTGCCATAGGCTAAAAATCTAGTAAAATGCCTATAACTCTGGACGGAAGGCCTATGGGCACTTATCCTTTTGGGCCTTTTCATACCTCACTGGGGTCTATCTTTCAAACTGAGTTCGAACTCAAAAGCGATTGGACAGTTGAATAGGTTCCCTCGTAAGTAGTATCAAAGGAAAAAACGACTTAGCTATAATATTCGATCGTTTTCTTTATTTCTTCTTGCCAAAATTTTCAAGCGATTAATTGATTCAATGTTATTAGGCAGCATGTTTGTAAGTATGACTCATGCTACCTTTCTTTCGCCTATCGATAAACCAATGGTACCGCAAACGCTGTTGCATCATCAATCATACATCACTGAAAAATATTTGAGGTGTAGGGTATGGTTGTGGAGTATAGTATAGTGAATGACTTATTCAACTTCCACACCCTTCCTCGATTAGAATAGTGAACTCATCCCATTATGAAGATGATTACGTGGCCAGGGCACTAGTTGCTTGATGACACTGAGCATACCCTTGACATAAACTTTCTTCATTCAAACAAAATCTACCATTTGTAATCGATCAAATATTGTCTCTGAATTCAAATAATATATCGAATGTTATAAAGAACTATATATTTGATTAAATGAAATTTACAAACAAAAAAAAATGATCGAAAAGGAAAAACAAAATGCCACACTCAATCATTCAATCTATCAATAAGTAACTCTGAGAACTCGTCTAATTTGAGCTCAAATTTGCCTTCACCACGATAATTACTTGTTCGAACAAACCATTTACCTTCAAATTGGTTATGATCCAAATTCCAAGTTAATTGTAGAGTAACTGGATGTCCAATATTTTCATTTGAATTGCCCGTATCTTGTTCGTATGTCTTGATTAGATCCATTCGATGAGTTTGTGAAGAAAATACACCATCAATGTTAAATATACCACCGTCATCTATTCCTTGACCACTCACTTTTGACGTCAAACGATCAAATGAAAGTGATAAATGATAAGGTCCATGCCATTTATTATACTGATAGTATCGACAAGACCAGACACCTGTCTCAAACTGATCTTTATCATACATTCGACTCTTTGCCGATGCTTGATTGACAAATGCTGAGTTCGATTGAAATGATTTGTGTTTGTATCGATAATAACACAATACAATAACAAAGATAACTGCGATCAGGGCGAAAATGCCACCTACTATGATGACTGCAATGATACCTGATCCTTCTCCGCAGTGATACCCTCGACATCCATGCCTATTATGTGAATCATAGCTACCACCTATAACCAATTGAATCAAGAGAAAGAATTTTGAAATGAAAACAATTTTTAAATACGATTACCTCCGAAACCACTATGACCACCACCACCTCTTCCACTTCCACCATGTGCATCGTGACAGTGAATAACACTTCTCAATACAATAAGAATCAGAATGAAACGTAATACGATGTGCATAGTATGATCTGAAACAAAACGTCGTTTTTGTTGTCTTTCGGCAGTTTGCTAATCGTCAACTACCGATCAAAATAAGTGCAAACGCTCTGATTATATTTAGAATGAATGAGTAATAAAACAAATATAGGAACAGTATTATTCATTCCTTTTGGCGTATTAAGCACGTATACGAATCTATCGTCGAATGTGATCAGAAGACAAACTGAAATGTTACTCTTTTGCCGTCGGATCTGTGACAAAAATGTGCTTGCTTTTTTTCTTCCTTTGTAGAAAAATAAATCGCGATAAAATTCACCGTTGATTCTAAAATGATTCATGTAAAAAATTTACGTGTGCTTTTCTTTTTCATTTCTGTACATATTACGCAAATGATACAAGAGGGTGGTTCCATGGGATATCTACCACCATTACATGAAGATTCTTCAAACAACGTGGAGCTTTCAGCGGTTTTAGAGCTCGCTGAGCTGATTATTTTGGTATAAAAATATTGGACATTATCGGCTGGCATCCATGATTTTATGTTTTCAGTGAAAACTCACGAAAATCGATGTTTTTTTATCGTTTTTTGCTCTCCATTTGAGGAAAATCAATTTTCAATAGCATATTTCTACTTCTTGTTGTAGGATCCATCTCGAGTGTTCACATTCAAGGGTGTGGATGTGAATTTAGAGAACAGCCATACCCATACACCCATATTCTCAAGTTTTCAAAAGAGGAAGACAAATTTTATGAAATGAAAATGCTAATTTTTCGGATGGTACAAAATTAAAATCGATTTTTTATTTTTAAATAGATCTTCATATGTGTATATTTATACGAAGGTGTCCTTAAGTCTCAAAAGATTCATATTATAGAAAATTCTCTCATACTGACTATAATGTGATGGCAGCACAGATAGAAAGATTCTTAATTAGGCAAATGACTAATCCGAAAGAAAGATGAGCAGAAAACAAATGAAAATCGTTTCCTTCAGAATTAAGCAAGTGGTCTTGTGATCGAAAGTTCAAAGATGTCTTTTTTTTAAATTGAACGTGACTATGTTACAAATAAGATTTGAAAATGAAAGTCAAACAAAGCAATGCGTGAGATGCCATGAAAATCCTATACAAAGTGCAAATGAGTGTGACTGGTGATAAATTGCGACTTTTATTGAATTAATAAGTAAAATTCTTTAAACTCTTTACAGTAAGAACTACGAATATTTTTACAAAAAACATTGTCTTTGAAATTGATTTAACTTAGTTTTACGCAAATCAATAATTGAAAAAAAAAGCAATATTCGTATTTGAAGTAATGGTATCAACCTGTTGATTGTTCGTATCGTAAAAACAATCTCATATTTCTTTAATGGCACTTTATCTTCTACAAAGCCTTTTCTTTCTGAAAAAAATAAATTAGGTAGGCGTTAGAATCGTATCGATTTTCTATTGATTGAGAGATTATGTTGTGTGCTTTTTAACTTTTCATGAATGTAATAAAAGATGAATCTATTCATTAGAAATAAAAATGGGTATCGATACTATTCTGTTTCATTTCAAAATAAGCTATGATCTCGATAGCAACTCGTTCTTTCGTACTTGTCCTGTTCAGGTTATTGTAAAATTTATTATTTTCTTAAACATTTAATGTTCAACAATCTTTCTTTTCAGCCTCACAGGTTTGACCTCCTTGTTTCATTTTAATCATTCTGCTATTAATTATATATGCTATTAGCACGCGTAAAATCTCAAAAATGCTATGGGACATCCCAGCATGGTGTATGCTCATCAAATCCTGCCTGTGCCTGTTTCCATATGTCAGGTACTGCTAATGTCAGTTTGTGTGGCTTCCAGTATATGACTTGTTCTGAACTAGTTACATGCGAACCATCTAACTATCGCTGTTACCAACCACACCATATCTGTGTTTATCATCCTCGATGTCATAATCTTCCTGTTTGTTATCCAATATCAATGATTGATCGAAGAATCTGTCCACCAATAACAAGTAAGAAGAAGAAACAGTGATCGACCGGCTTAAGTGGAGCTAAAATCTTGCTTAAAGATATTTCTTCATCTTTCACGCATTTTCATATGTGCAGTTCATAAGAATGTACGAACGATGATAAAAACTGAAGGAGGCTTTGGAAAAACTAGATAAAGTATGACAAAATCAATATGACTTTTAATTAATGAAGAATGAGTTTTTTCTCCTCTTATTCACTACATTAGGGTTTCAAAATAATTCGATTTGATGCAAATTGGTTCTGCATGGCATGTCAAACGTTTTAATTTTTGTGAGCATTAAATTCATTCGACTGTTCTTATACTAAACGAAACCTAGAACCGTCATCTTGTATTCTAATGACATCCAATGCATCTAGGCCTTTGTTTGTATTAAAAAGTACAGCAGAACCAATAATTTTGATCAGTACGAGCACTATAAAGGAGATAGATATTTCAATATGATGCTCTAAAAAAATGATTTCTTCATTGTTGTACGGATTACTACTCTGTTCTCACGACTTTTTCTAATCAAGACAGCAGACATGGTGAGTCTAACCAAACTTGCTGGATTTGACTCAGACGAGTTAGTTAAGGTCGAATCGTCGAAAATATGACTTTCATTTCATCTCCGATTACTACCGAAATTTTTCATCCGAAATTAGTTTTTGAAAAACAAAAGTCACTTTTCAAACTATCGGATATCACCGTTCTATTCTAAAATACACCAAGGAAATTGACATTCTGTGTCAGGCATAAAAATATCTACTTTGTTTACACAAATGTTTTATATTAATGAATAGTAACAAATATTACAACTACAAGTAAAGCCAATGTTTTACAACTAGCTAAGCTTTAGATAAGGACTTCTTGATCTTGTTAGATACTACTTTTGAACCAAATATAGATTGTTTCCGTGTATTCTGTAATGCTCCATATCTAACTTGGATCTAAATGGATAAGATGAATGATTTTATCAAAAGAGGGATTCAATCTTAATCACGAGTCAAAATGGAGTAATAACAATTCCTATATTAATTTTCTTTCGATCACTATGAAAGCCGCCTTTATTTTACTTGTTTCTATAAAGTGCAATCTATTCTTTCTCTTCCTTTGATATTACTACAGATACTGTCTGCTTACACAAAATAGTTTCATTCACAGCTTTCCTCACGAAGATCGAAGATAACTACACTTTAGTTTCTCAGAAAGAATAGGAGTACATCATATAGGCAAAATTCATTAAAAATAAGTAACTCATCGAAATATGTTAAAAAATATTCGAATATACATGTGATGGAAAATTCCATGTAGATAGCACAAACATATTTTGTATTTGTGGAAGCTTTTTAAAATTTATTCTATGTTTTTGTTATTTTTTGAAGAGATAAAAATAGATGTACATTTAAAACAATATTTATAATTGGCTTCTACACTATAATCTAGACTTTATTGTTTTCAATTGCCATCTTTCTTCACAATGTACATGAATAGAAAACATTTCAAATTATTTCGTTGAAATCTATTCTCCACTATTATATATTCTGAATGAGCAAAATACTAATGACTGAATTAAGACCTTCTTTTTCAAATAGCTAAACTAAAAATAGAAAAATAAAATAAAATTTTGTTCGTCTGATTTCTAGAACAGATCACAGCACTGCAGTGAAACGATGAATTTTCGTAAATCTATTACACATTCTGTTTTCTAGAGTGTGTCAAATGTCCTTTAAACCCTAAGAAAACTGATGAACCTCGTAAAAACTGAATTTGAATTGCAAGAAACTAGCTACACATCGAGAATCTTACTCGCAAAATAGAAGAAAGTTCGCAGTCGTATAAAACTTGTTTCAACTTGAAATTGCACAATTACATCAGCAATCAATTAGTTCTGGCAAAGACAGGGTTGGTGTGGGTGTGGATATCTTCTCATTACACATACCCACATCCACACCCTTCAATTAGATAAGCGTTACACTACGTTTTCAATGATTTGAAAAAAACTCATTTTGATTTAATTATTTAGATTCTGACCGAGACCATTCGTTTTTATACGTTTTCCTGAGATTAAATTGATTTCACTAAATTACCAAAGAAATATTGACCATAACTTATGTAGTTATAAATAGCTCACTTACATAGTCTTGGAAAAAAAACAAATCTTATCGATAATGACTCATTTACAATAAAACTATAGTAGACTAAGGGTGTGGGTATTTTCTTCACATGTAATATAGAATTGTTTAACTTTTAACGCAAACTCGATACTGTCTTGATTACAACAAAATATTTCTCAAAGTTGAAATTCTATGAAGATCTATGAAGATTAATTGTTAGAAACTGATTCTCGATTTATGCTATACTACGTAAGAAGATCTTCGCGAATTTTTTCAAAAAAACATTATTAGTGTGACCTCTAATGGAGTCTAAGTGTAGAAGTTATTAATTCTGATCATAAGAAATTTGGAGTTTATTGTTAGAAATTTTAAAATCATTTAAAGAAATGCCAAATAAATAAATAAATCAAAAGCTTAACAAATTCTATTGTTGACATCCATGGATTCGATAACTATCGAACTGCACTTTCATTTCTACAAGAGGCTAGATAGAAAATTTTGTTTTATTTATATTTTTATTGTGAATCATTTGATATTGTTAGGCTATAAAAACTAAAAAAAATTGAAAAGATTAAAATCAAAATCTGAAATGACCACATAAACTGTTTCAATTGCATCTTCTATACTATCTATTCTGTTATGTGCTATATATGAGTCGATCTACATGAATTTTAAATGATGTAGTTGGTCATTTCAAGCAACAGAACAAATGTACAATATTCCATAGCAGTAATCTATTCAACAACAAAATAAAAACAGAACATTTCCATTATCCTCTATACTTGCATTTGTTTCTGTAAGACCGAGTGTAGAATGTGGGTAAGAACAGGAAACAGAGGGTGTGGGTGTGGTCGAAAAGAAGGCTAACACCCACACCCTCCTTATGAATAAAGACTAGTTCTTTCTCTGTTTCAATCGTGAGATTATTTTCTCATATTTTGTATCACTCGATATTATTGAATCATTCATGTGATTTTCTAACTTCTTTTAATCATGAATTATAAGACAGTTGTAAGTTACATTGGCGACTGAAGACAAGTGGCGAAATATGAATTGGTCTTTAAACCTTTAATACTTTCATGAAAATCGCAGATACATGTAATACGATGGAAGTCATGTTTATTATTCTATCTACATCAGCAGAGTTGATTGAAAAGTGAATATTTATAGCTAGCTATCATAATGAAGTTTTAATTATAAACTGGGTATCCTAAAATGATTGCAACACAGCATTTTGCATATATTTGATTATGAATAAATCACACAATGGGTGATATTTTTTTAAAAGATCCATTGCAGAGAACTCTACAAACATTGCTAGACTAATCCCTTACTAACATGCTTTGATGTTTTTTCATTTAGTCAATATAAAACACCTACATATTCTTACTACTTCCCATTTTATTTAAAATAATAGAAACTTTTCGAAGACCTTTTTTTCTTCTTTGCAGTGAAAATGCATTCGTTAAGAGAATACATTATTATCAAAAACTTTTTAAAAGTTTTTCTCAAATGTTTTTCCATTCTTTTTTTATTAAACGTTTTTTCTATCTTAACTACACTGAAAAAAATAGGTACTCTACGAAACTTAAAAGGGTTCCGATTTTTGTAACGAAATCGAAACCTTTTTGCGATGTTGTACAGAACTTGCGAAGTTCTGTAAAGTCTCATGAAACGCTTGAAGCTTTCGTAAACCCTGAAGAAGGTTTCGTCAGATTTTACGAAACTTCGAAAGTTCCGTACAACATCACAGAAAGATTTTGATTTCGTTACAAAAATTTGAACCCTTTTAGGTTTCGTAGAGTACTTTTTTTTCAGGGTACTGTGACGTCTTTCTCTTTTCAAGAAACAAGGTTGGAGTGTGGATGTCAGTGGAAAAAGAAGACACATATTCACCCATACCCTTGGGTACCACCGTAATTAGTATAATAAAGATATTTGGAAAACTTCTTTTTTATTTTGCAAATAACTCGACTTTATAAATGATAGCGTCTTGATGCTTTTTTTCAAAGATGCACCGCCGAAAGTTCTATAAAATCTGTGTGAGGAAGTTCCAATTGCAAAACAAAAATAGTCATTTAAATATTTAATACTCTGGAACATTGAATCATCATTGGATCTATTCATCTGAGTATAAGAGACATCATCAGAAAAATTCAATAGGAGTTTTAAGAAAAGAATCAAGATTGTACGACTGATCTCTGTTGAAATATTTGAAAAATACCAAATGTCGCAAAACTTTTGGTACACCCGGTATTAATAAAGTCAAAACGAGAAACGAAATAAATAACTTTTTGATAGTGTTATCTTCTTCAAAAAAACCAAAAAAAAAGCATCCATTAAGAAGAAGAATTCGAAAACGAATCAAAACTTGAAACGATGATGATTTCACAATAATTCAAATGGAATTTTCACTTTTTCTCTGTATAGTATTACTCCTTTTATTTTCTCTCTTACTTTATCATATGATCCTCTCGTTGCTCTCTCTATTTCAGTTCGTCCATTACGTGGAAGCGCCATTGACATTCATCCAAATGCTC
>CAJNOL010002456.1:0-17983 GCA_905250125.1 Rotaria sordida | reverse complement strand
CCACCATTGGATAGAGCGAAGAAAACTGTATCTAATGGATACGAAGATTTGACCGAGATTGGCGAGTTTTGATACCGAAAAAATGCAATCTTTGTAGGAGACATACATAGTCAAATCCAGTAAAATCCAAATCCAGGTCAAACCCAAACTCAGTCAAATCCAATTCTAGAATTGGATTTGGTACATCCCTATCTAGCATTCGCTGTCAGCTTTTTCGCTATTTTGTACTTTTGCTATTTTGTATTTTCGCTATTTGACTTTTCGCCATTGTACATCTTCGCTGAAATAAATTTTCGCTGTACTGTTTTGTGCTGTTTTTTTTCGCCGAAAAACCATTCGCTGAAATGTTTTTCGCTAAACGGACGTCGGTTCCAAAGGTCAAATAAGGCTACAAGGGGGAAGGCCCAAGGGCTATTATATGGGAGCACCCATAGGTTCTCAATGGCTGTCGTAAGGAGATATCCATAGATCTTCATGGGCTATTATATGAAGGTACCAACAGGTCTTCAAGAGCTATCCTATGGAGATACCCAAGGGGGAAACATGAATCTGCGATTTTGTGATCTAAAGTGATCTAAAATGATTTAAAAACGATTAACAAATGATTTTAAATCATCTAAAATCATTCTTTCACGGGATTTAACATAATTTTAAATGATTTAATTTTGATCTTCAGATGATTTAAATCACTTGTTGCCCCCTAGGAGGTACCCATAGATCCTCATGAGCTGTTATATGGGAGTACCCAAAGGTCCTGAAGAAAGTAAGGCAGTAAGGGGATAGGTGAAGAGGGGGGTCAGGTTATAAGGGATGAGACTATAAGGGGGGGGGAGGCTATGAGGAGGAACGCTATAAGGGGGTAAGGCTATAAGGAAGTAAGGTTAGAAGGGATAGGACTATAAGGAGTAAAGCTATAAGGAAAAAGGCTATAAGGCGGTAAGGCTACAAGGGGATAAGGCTATAAGGGAGTAAGACTATAAAGGAATAAGGCTATACGGGGCAAGGTAATAAAGAGGTGGGCTATATGGAGTAGGGCTATAAGGGATTAAGGCTATACGAGGAAGGGATAATTATGTTGTTGGTCGAAAAATTGTCATCGATACGACACTTCGTCGACACAGCATTTCGTCGACACAGCATTTCGTCGACACAGCACTTTGTCGATAAAGCATTTCATCGATAAACTCAGATAGATATCTCTTTTTCGTCGAAAGTATTTTTTGGCTATGGAGAACACTCCAAATGTAAAGGTGAGGTTAGTGTGATGGTGAGAGTAAGTGCCATGCAGGGGGTACTCTAAGTGTGAGGGTGAGAGAAAATTCATTGCCCTCTTAACTCTGAATAGTTCTGTAGGAGAATTGAAGGATCCCGAATTGTCTTGAGTGGCTGCGAACCTTTTCTTGAAGCACTTTTCGACGAAAAGCATGTCATTCTATTCAATGATGCCTTGAAATTCTTCTATCATTGCCAAAGGAACAAAGTTAATTAGGAGATATTTTTGAACTTGTCTCCTGACGGTAAGACGAATAAGAAGAAAATAATTCATTTTCGATGAAATGCTTTTGTACAAAAAAAATTTCGACAAAAATTTTTCGGCAAAGTTACTTCGACGAAAAGTCTGCCGACTAAAGTGTCACTCGACAAACAACACGGCATTCAGAGGAAGGCTATAGTGAGGTAAGGGCATTAAGGGGTAAGGTTATACAGGCGTAAGACAATAAGAAAGTAAGGCTATTAAGGGGTCAGACTATAGGAGGATAAGACAATAAGGAGGTAAGGCTATAAGGGAGGAACGCTATAAGGCGGAGACGTTCTAAGGAGGTTAGACTAGAAAGAGTAAGGCTATAAGCGCGTAAGGCTACAAGAGCTACAAGAAATATAAGGCTGTATGACCGTAAGACTGCATGGGCTATTAGCAATATAAGGATATTAGGCCGGGGGGCTTCTATGCACATAATGTCGAGTGTTTGTGTGTCTGTTACCGAGTGAAAGGTTAAAGTTTTGAGATCACACACTAAAGAAAAAAAATGCTACCGTGCAGTGTGGACGGGCTCTCGCTAGTATGTAACTAATCTATAATTTATTAAACCATCAGTAGTTGAAGGGACTCAAAGGTCCTGAAAAACTATCATATGAGGATACCCATAGCTCATCATGTGCTATATATTGGGGGTACTGTTGGGTCCTCATAGCTCATCATGTGCTATATATTGGGGGTACTGTTGGGTCCTCATAGGTCCTCAAGTGCTATATTATACGGGTACTCATAGGTCAGCAGCGAGATGTAACAATCCTAATACTTCCAATGCCAATACAATTTGGTATTAGCGGTGTTGATAATTTGCAAAGAAACATCAAATTTGAAAGTTTCGAAAAACTAATGCTAGATTCGAATTCCTCGATCCCGAAAGCCGTTATTCAAACTTTATGCAGCACCACTATTTTCGAAAAAAAGAAGCCCTTCCTTGACGAAAAAATGAAGAAACTAAAATTTGAAAGGATTAATTTTATGTTTTTGATTTTTCGTCAGACAAAGGCCTTTTTTCGAAAATAAGGTTTTTTTTATAAAGTTTGATTAAAGTTCGCGGTGTCGCGGAATTTGAATCTATGATGAGTTTTTCAAAATATTCAAGTTTGATTTTCCTTTGCACACTACCAATACCATTGGAAGTATTAGTATTGTTGCACCCCTGTGCTGACGTATGGGTAGCGTTATACAATAGTACTTGAGAACCTAAGAGTCCCTCCATATAATAGGATATGAGGATCCAAAGTTTTCTTCATATAATAGCTCTTGAGAGCCTAAAGGTACCTTCATACACTAGTTCTTGAGGATCTAAGGGTATCTGCATATAATAGTTCTTGAGGACCCAAGGATACCTCCATAATACAATAGGTCTTAAGCCCCCCAAGGGTATCTTCATATAGTAGAACATGAAGACCTAAGGGCACCTCTATATAATAGCCCTTGAGAACGTATGGGTACCCTCATAGTTTAGCCCTTAAGGATATGTGGGTACCTCTAAACTACCGATGATTTTGTAAAAGTTAGATTAGTTAAATGTATACCCAATCTCTGGAATCCAGGGAGTACAACGGGAATCCCGAGAGGTCAACAAGAATCCCGGAAGTACACAATCCGCCATTTCCCCTTTGCAAATACCGGTGGATACCGGTGTATACCGCTATACTCGGGTTAATACAGAGGTCAACGGTGAATAACAGTTAGTGCCACTATATATCGGTGTATACCGGAGGATATCGGTGAATAGTGATGTTTACTGCTGGAACGGTGATTGATGTATAGTGATAAGCGGTGAAATGGTTACCGTCTATAGTGGCAACCGGTCCATCGGTTACCGTCACCGTTGCATTCCTAATCCAGATCCATCTAATCAGACTCTTAGCCGAGTCGAAACGAGCTGTATTAGCTACCAAAACATTAGAATTCCTTAGAAAACCAAATATTCTATTCGAACCTCATCCTCACCCTCAAGCTTTTTTTTTTTTGGTTATCTAGTCTTGACAGTTTTTTTGAAAATCTTCGAAGTTCCAAAGATAAAGGGTGAGCGTGTGGGTGTGGATCTTTAATTCTTTCATAGCCACACCCACACCCTGGAGCCACCTAAACCATACCAAAACGAAAAACGACCATCTACTAACTTAGTTGCTGTAAAGGTAAGATTTTATCTTCTTTGGGTTTTTTTCTACGATCGCCTAGCTCGCACTTGTCACCGAAACTGTTGTGAAAGAGAGATAAGAGAGAGCAAACGTTCTTGAAACTAAAACACTTTTTTGAAGAGTACTATCTAGCTGTAATGTGTATCAAAGGAGAGACGATAAAGGCGTGAACAAGTTAAATTATTGTAAATTCGCAGTATATATGCACTGTTTTATAAGGTGAGCATTTACTCTGACTTTCTTATTACAATTTTGCAACGTATGAAATTCAACGCGAAAGAATTTACGCTTGTGAGTAAGATCTAAACCACTATTTCGAGTTTATTGTATTCAAATGGAGTCTTCATGAGAAAATATACAGAAGTATATGTTAATTGTATTAATATTTATATTTTTTAATTACATTTGCATTTAACTAAGTAAATATCGATGCGGATACTTGTTTGAAAATTACATTTCGTAACAGCAGGACGAAGGATCAAATCTCGTTTTCCAATTAGTACTTCAATAGGTTTTAGCTTGCTCGAAAATGCGTTCGAGGCTATTTTTGTGAACCGTTTATCCATTGAAAAGTGAGCTCTCTTTATGCATAACATTCGCTCAAGAAGAGACATTTTCGGGTTCGTTTGTTCAAATTCTTACTTCTGTGAGGAGCAGCTTGTGAAGGAAATTGAATTATTTGATGCAAAAACTCTTGGAAGCCTAATTTCTTTACATGAGATTTGACGTATTAACTATATTCTCGAACAGATTTGAGCCATAAAAAGTATTCTTGAGGCGAGCTCTGAATTCAGCTCAATTTTTTACACCAAAGGGAAGAAAAATTTCATTTCTAGAATAAAGGATCCCAAAAAATTTAGATTTATTTCTTGTAAATCTAACAAGAAATCTGATTTTTTTTTCTGTAAAAACTATCTCCTTTCTACATTTTTGCGCTCATTTATCGGCACTCTTATTTTCTTCTTTTCAAATAGTTTTTTGTGACTTTATAGTGCTTTTCTGCCTAAAAACCGTTTGCTTTGTGCCCCAAATCCAAAGATAGTAAACCATATGAAGCTCTTAATATTCTTTCGGTTGTTGAGAAACTGATATCCTCCATTCGTACAGTCTTTAAAATAACTCATACTGATGAGTATATTTGGCACCCATAGTCAGGCAAAAGTCGATCATACATTTGATAGACATATTTCATCATATTGTGTGATAACATACTTTCATAGTAACGACTTGAGCTGAGTAAAAAACCAGTTTAGATGAAAGTCTCCATGTTTCTATTATGCACATATCGTCCGTTTCTGTACAATTCAAAATCTTCACAAAATACTAAAACAATTCTTAATAACCATGAAACTTATGGAAAAAGCTTGATAGGTGTTATTTTCACACTGGTCGTAATAGTTAGATGAAATATTTTACCGTAAAAAATGTTATCGTATATATATATTGCACCTTGCAATATGTTGGACTTATAAATTGAGGGTTTTCGTATGAGAGAAATCATATTTCATAAATTTGGCTTATTTGAACGATAGTTTCTACGAGTTCTTTATTATTCTATGCAGGTGTGGATGTTGGTGCGAATGTGAGTTTATTTTTCTCTTACTGATGTTCACACCCACACCCACACCTGGAACTATGAGAATAGAAGAGGTCCTAACCGAAATTAAAGACTGAACTTGATTTTTTATGTCTCAAGGCCAATTATCTTATAAATCACATCAATCAACCATACAATGTTCTATTTGAATTCTTTCTGAGTTCAAAGCAAAAAAAAGCACTTCATTTCAATATGAAATGATGGGTCTTGACGGTCTATTGCTGTTATCTATAACTTTTTTTAAACAGAATGGGGGTCTGCATATATATGAAAAGCGAAAGATGAATGGAATTATTAAATATGTTTTCTCTGTAAACCTGAAATTGACGTATTTAGTTCTCCGTTATTGATTTCAGACACTCGTGTCTCTCTGGCTCAGGATTACATGGATAGATACACATAGAGGATCTCTCTTGCTATGGGTGCTATAGAAAGACAGAATACTATAATGTATGGAAACATCTTGAATAACGAAGTTGAATTTTCAGCTCTGACTCTAGTTCATAGAGTATTCCAGTTAATGTTCTCTTTGTTGTATTGACATGATTATATTTTATATCCAAATAATACTTTTGCATTGGCTCGCTTATTCAGCTATTGAATGAGATAATGTAACATTGACGTTTCTGTCTTTTAGATTTTATAAAATGGACTCAAGCAGGCACATCATGTACGATATAGGTCTTGTCTTGGTACATTGTCTGATTTCAAAGTCCAGCCTACGTCAATAGGAAACAACTCAGGCGAATAAATCCAAACTCGCTATAAGCCCTCAAAGTCAATGAAAATCATAAAATTCATAATAACCATCTCCTCTCTTCAATATCTGTAACATGATTTCTACCAGACCATAAAATGGAGAAAATTTCTAATTGCTGATTGCATCCCGAGCGGAAAAACTCTTTTTCCACTTGGCGTCGTCATGTAGTGTCTTTTTTAGATTTTTTGGAAATTCATTCAAGTCGTAGTATACTTGACCAACGTTCAGGTGCAGGAGGTATGGGAGTATAAGATATTTAGGAAACATTGCAGATATTCAAGCTAGTAGATGAGCATGGAAAGGCACACTTGGTATATCTCTCTCGCTGAGAGTGCGGGCAAGAAGACATACAGATATGTTTCTTGTTGAGGATGAGTGTGAAAAGACACGCAGAGGGCGTGCCTCTCGCTGATGGTGAGGGCGGCTCTCGTGCTGTGGATGAGGACGAAAACACACATAGGGCATCTCTCTCACTGATGATGATGGCAGAGAGACGCACATAGGGCATGTTTCTCGCTGGGGATAAACGAAATAATACACACGCATGGCAACTATCTTGCTGACGAGGGAACATTCCCAACTGTCACATCGCTTTTGAGTCGAGCGTATGCGCACCATGTAGGCCCTAATTATTTATGAATACTCTGAAAAAAGTTTGTGCGTCTTGCTTCTTACTGCCGAGATATTTCATTTTTACTGTATGTTTAAGAAAAAAAGCCGTGGTCCCCTCAGGAACACTAGAAAACTAAGTTTCGAATTTCGACTTGAAACTTTGCATAGAGATACACCTCAGTGAGAATAGTTTATTGTGAAAATTTCAGATCTTTTCGTTGTTCCTTTCTTAAGATACAGCTATGGTAGAATAGCTTATATACACCAACAGATTCTGATGTTCTTATTTCAGACTAGGAGTAATCAAAAGATCTGAAACTTTCACAACAAACTATTCTCATTGAGACTCGTCCCTGTACAAAGTTTCAAATTGAAATTCGAAACTCAGTTTCCTTAGTGTTCCTGAGGGAACCACGGCTTTTTGCCTATACGTACAGTAAAAATGAAATATCTCTGCAGTAATAAGCTAGCGGCACGAACTTTTTCCAGAATATTCATAGATCATTGGGGCCTACGTGATGCGCGTACGCTCGACTCAAAAGCAGTGTGACAGTTGGGAATGTTCCCTCGTTAACTTTATTTTACTGGGTAGAGTGAAAAATTGTTGCTTTTTTAATCTATATAAGAAAAATGTTGTTTTGTAATTCTTCTTTACCCAGAAAAGTACAACAGTTTACCTTTTCAAGATAAAACATGGATAAAGTATCACTCCTAGGACCAAGTTCGAGGATCAATAATTTTTCTAACTTTGTTTGCAATTAAAAATGTCGAAAAGAAAAAGAATATCAATGTTAAAAGGTAGAAATGTTGAAAATGAAAGTGTGTGCATGTGAAAATATCCCTCATCTTCACTCTCATTCTTGTTTTAAGCAGTTTTTTTAGTTTCGACCCCAGATAGGATTACCGAACTATTATTCAAAACGGTAAAATTATTGTAACAGGCACTAGAACTGGAACCAAGAGTAGATTAAATTTACCGGGACCGGACCAGGCCAGAACTGGAACTGAAAAAAACGTGATCCCACACATGCCTAGTCGTCATTGTCGTATCTCTAGTATCATTTGTTCATTTCTGACTTGTTTTTATCTTAAGATTATCATTTTCTTCAAACAAGCACAACTGTAATCATCAAAATCATGGGTGCCGAAGAGTCAAGGCCACGAGCATCTGGAGGACTTAGTGATCGAGGTTTGTCATTTTGTTTGTTGATTGTGATTAGTATAACGAAACAAATTTTTGTCAGATGTTGCCATACTCAAATCGAACACTAATCTTAGCGAACAAGGTTAGTAAAAGTGAGATACGAGAATATAATCTAAACCTTTCTTTGTCTTATTTAGAAATACGATCGTTCTATCAGGTTTCTGGAATATAATATCTTTAAAAAAAAGTTCTTTTACTAAATCTTATTTTGTTTTTCTTTCTCTCAAGCGATTCAAACGCGACTATCCATCAGGCAAAATGAACAAATATCAATTCACTCGGATGTACGAAGAACTCTTAGGAGAACACGACCAGAATGGCGTTTTAGTCGAGTAGGCTATTGGTTTTTTTCATATTTCATCATTTTTATTTTGGCTTATTCCAGTAAAGTGTTCACAATATTTGATACCAATGAAGATGGTGCAATTGATTTTACTGAATTCATCGTAGGAATCACCGTTTTTCGGGAAAAAGCTCTAGAGACGCGACTTGAACGAGTGTTCGATATGTAAGTTTATATTTCACTGTCTAGACACAATCACAATAGATTAGAAGAGCTAGCCTTTTTGATGGAAAAAGTCATCATACCATGGAAATGAAACAAATACTTTCGAAATAGTAAAATGCTCTCTCACTAAGTCAGATTTATTTTTTCCGAAAATCATTGTTTTCCGCATTCGCAAATTCTTCAATACATATCGAATGGAGAGTTTAATTCTTTAACTCTATAGAATCGATGTATCGGGCGATGGATATATTAGTTTCGACGAGATGCTCAATTTCATGTCCAAAGTGGTAAGATTTGTCCTCTTATTTTCTTCGTGAAATGCTAAAATGAATACCGATCTCTTATTTACAAGCTGATACTGGCAGATCCCCAAAAAAGGAAGAATATTGATGGGAAAACTCTTGCTGCTATGGTCTTCACTATGTTTGGTCTCAACAATACATCCCAGAAAATAAGCAAACGTCAATTTGTCGAAGGGTATGTATATGAATTTTTATTTTTTTCTTTTCTCCATCATCTTATGCTAGATGCCAAAATAATGAAGATCTTCGGAATATATTTCAAACTGAATAAGCTCATTCTACAATGTGACAATGGATTTTTCTTCTTTAAGAATTCATATACCGATTAACAATAGATTATTGTAATTTTTTTATTTTGATTTCTTTTAAAAATAAATCAATTTCAAGATTCAATGGAAGTAATGAACTTAAAATATATCGAGTAATAATGTATTGTTATATTGGCTTTCGCAGTTCCTCTTATGCAACAGCAATAATTCAAAGGAAGGGAGTGAGTGTGAATATTATGTTTAAGAACACTACGACTTAGGTTTCGACCTTTCTCGAAGAGATTCGTATAGTTAGAGATTGAAAGCATCATAGGACGCTGTGTCTTTGCATAAGGGACTGATTGGATATGGGAAGAATGTATTTGTACATGAATTTATGAATGAACATAACTATTCGGACAATTTCTACCTTTATAAAGAAAATTCAATAGAAGGGAATGAGTTTATAGATAAAATTCAACAAAAATTCAAGTATTCGAGAAATTTCCAAGAGTTACCATGACTCATTTTGATCTTGCTCACAGATCTTAATAGGTAGCTTAATTTCCTTTGCATGAAGTTCTCTATTTCAAATATTCTAAAGGACAAAATCCTGTAAAAGATTCAAAACAAAGAATTTGAAACACATGATGTAGCACAAAATAGAACAGTTTATATTTCAATGGATTTTCAAATAAGAAAACAAATGTCCATGAATAGCATGTTATGAATGATTTGAATTATAACTTGTCGAATTAATTAAGCATTCAAAAAAGAAAATCATTGTATATGCATATGAAGGGTGTGGGTGTGTAGGGGTGGATGTGGCTTTGGATGTGGCTGTGAGTGTGGAGAGTGGATATTGGTTGTGAATGGATGTAGGTATATGTCTTCTTTTTCCTAACAGCCATACCTACACCCACACCTCATTTTCATGTTGCTTTACGCTGGCAAAGCACTCAGCGAAAGATTACGAAGTCGTACTTTTCTAGAAAGCACTTCAAGAAACGAGAAATATGGAAATTATTTCAGAAAGCGTAAGATTCAATAATTGTCCGGAGGCATATAATAAAATCGTCTGTATGACATTTTTTTTTGCAGCTCACTATGTCCATTCTAATTTGTAAAGTGATAAGAAAAAGTTTACTTTTTAAAACGCTTGCGCACAATTTTACACATATGGATAGCAAACGTTAATTCATTTTTCAATGATTTTCTAGTGTAGCTACCAAACTGTTTACATGTAGGGCATCTGTAATTTTTGTCACATAATACTTTGTGAGCTATATTTGGTATCATGACATGGATCTTCTTTTGCTATGTATGAGCATCTAAATAGCTGTTACATGAGATGAAACAGGATGTATGGAACAAAATGTAAGATGCCTAAAAGAATGAGACACGAGGACGACCACTACAGAATTTCAAGAATATAAAAATTTCAGAATTCTGGTACTCTCTATGACAGGTATTCCAGAAATTATACATTTCATTATTTCGAAATCAAGTCATTGCTGAATTAGTTCGTTGGCGGTATGTATTTTTTCGAGTGTTGATATGTTTAGCTAAAATACTGCGAACATGGAATTGGAAACTGGCATACTGAGAAGCAAGAACGATTGAACATCTTCAACATTACAAATTTTTTGCCAACTACAAAAAACAGCTTGTCGATTGGCAATAGCAGTTATACGACATTCGATTCGAACTTCATTCTGTCGGTATCATAGAATACTTCAATGATGTCATCAAGCAAGTTTACTGTCTTTCTCTATACGGACAAGGGCGTCTACAGACGAAACTTGGACCATACCTGGTTTGTGTTAATTCATAGCCTGCTAGATGTAGAATCTTGTTAGGAATCATTTAATAACAAAATTCAGCCATTTTGATTGGTAATTTCCGGTCCTTTTGATTCAAAAATGTGACATGAAAGCAAAATTATTTTCTATTCATCGTATTCTTCTGACTTAGCAACAGAAAAGACGCATCGACATGAAAAGTTTTTAACAGTCATCGATACAAATGAAAGATGCATTATGTAGAGGGCGTGGATGTGAGTCCTTGTTAAAGAAAAGATTCACATCCACACCCACACCCACCCCCTGATTGGAAAATATCTGAAAATACAAATGTTATTATTTGGCCAGGAAATTCCTTAATACCTCCGACTGGTCGAGCAATACTTAAAGATGTACCTATAAGAGTTGGTGTTATTGAATCAATTCCATTTACAATAGTTACAAATGTTATTGATGAATCTGGACAGAATACAACGAAACTAACTGGTTATGTACCTGATCTTATTGAATTGTTAGCTGATAAAATTGGATTTATTCCAAAAATTCAATTAGCACCATCAAATCAAACATATTCAGGATTAATTCAAGTAGTAGTTAATGATGATTATGGTATTGCTATTGGTGATGTTACAGTTATTGCTACACGAAGAGAATTAGTTGATTTTTCTAATGCTATATTTGATAATTCGTTACGTATAATAATGGGAAAAACATCTGATGTTACTATTGAATTATTATCATTCTTAAAAGCATTTTCACGCAATCTTTGACTATTAGTTTTAGGTGTTTGTATCTATACTGGTTTATTAATTTGTCTTCTAGAAAGAAAAGATAATGAAATATTTCAAAATCGATCAATATTATCTCAATTAACAATGAGTATTTGGTATTCTTTTTGTAATATTTTTGGATATGGTGTAAATTTTCATGTTAATACTGCTGCTGAATGTTTATTAACTTTTGGTTTATATATGTTAAGTTTAATATTAGTAGTTACCTATACTGCAAATTTAGCATCTTATTTAACAATATCAAAATCAAAAGATATTATTTCAGAAATAAACAGCTAGTGAAGATTATTATTTAAGAGAAATATCTTTTGGTAGTCGAAATTATTATCCATTAAAATCTCAACAAAACTTATATGATAGTTTACTTGCTGGGATTATTGATGCATCTTTTATGGATAATGGTGTTAGTGAATATATTACTAATAATATTTATTGTAATTTAACTTTAGTTGAAGATGATTTTGAAAAAGGAGTTTTTGGAATTGTTACACCGAAAGAATGGTTATATACTAAAGATTTAGATGTTAATATTTTATTATTAAGCGAATCAGGTCAACTTGATGATTTAAGACAAAAATGGTTTCAAAAACGAAACTGTCCTAATTTAAATGAAATAACAGTTTCCATGGAAATTAATTCAATGAATGGATTATTTTTAACTTTTGCATTGATTACTTTTCTATCATTATTATTATTTATATGGTCGAAACGATTTATCATGAAAGATAATTTATTTAATCTACTACATCGAAAGGAATTCTCATTGAAAAAGAAAATCAATATGATAAAGCACTCAAGTAAAACATCAGACTATACTAGAAACTCTGTAATACCTTCACCGACTATTATACAATTTTCACCATAAAACTCTCTTTATCTATGTTTACTAGAAAATTAATCTACTTCTATAACGTTATTTTATCTTTTATAATTGAAATGATATTTAAAAAATGTCAGAAAAATTTTTGCGGACAGCACATTAAATGTTGAATTTGAACTTCTATTTTTTTTGATCGAACTCATGATCTTGTTAAAGATAGTGATACAATGATTGCGAATAGCTTACACCAGATACTGATCTTTTCTTACGATTTTCGTCTATCAAGTAGTTTCAAGTAATAATTAATTTAATGGAGGTAGTTGATAGTTTTGTCCTTCTCTAACAGACTGATTTTGCACAAGACCATTCGATTAGAAAATGATGCAAAACAGCGTTTTTCAATTAAAAATGATTATGTGAAAGTACAGTTGATGAAGTGTTTCCAGTGGCTGTTCACGTAGTATTGGATAACTATGGTTATTAGTTCATTTGTAGAGTCAATAAGAAATTTACACACATACCATAGCAAATGACTGCCGATTGAAGGAGGGTGTGGGTGTGGATGTTCTTTACTTACACTACACCCACACCACCCACACCCACACTCCACACACCCACTCACACCCATAATATCTTTTTTGTAGTATAACTGTCATAAGTTGAATTTGTTGTCGAGCTCTTTTTTATGTTATTCCATGTCCTTAGTATTTTTTCTTCGTATTGAGAGAAAATACTTTTTTACTTGATGTTATCAAATTCTCTATATTTTCATTTCAGAATAGTTCATAAATTATTATTAAAAAATGTTCAATATTTATTTATTTTAATTATTTTCTTACCCTTTACAGTATACAAATTACGCTTTTGTTACTATTTGTTTCTTTTAGTTTTCTCTTCTTTTATTTTATTACTAAGAAACATAGATGTCCGTTAAGGACAAAAAACACAAACACAAACTACAGGCACGGCAGAGAAAGAGAAAAAAAAACAAGTCAGTATCAAATAATAATATTATCTGTTCACGGCAACGATAGAACTAAAGAAATATATAAGGATAAAAGCTAGCAAAGTAGTAAGAAATAATATTCTCATAGTATTCTTTTCTTATCTAGAGTGTTTGTGAGGCAAAATACAAGTAAAGTAGTATCTTGTTGCACATAGTTCGATAGAGATTGAGTTGCTCATTAATAAAACCTAGTTTCTTATATACAGTATGTAAAAAAGTTATTTGGACACCTATCTTAGCTATCTTATAAATAGAATTTCATCGTGAAGGAAGAATATTTTCTTGACTTTCTTGATATCATTCGATAGCTCGAAATCTCTACTTCATTTTCCACGCAAAAAATTAAAAACAACGAAATTCTCATAAGTTTTTGAGAGTTTTCAGGAAATCACTTGATTTCCCAGCCAAAAAATTATTTTGACACGTACAGTTTTTTCTCGATAATTCCTCTATTTTTCGTCAAAACCTATTCAATTATACCTCACCTGATAGAGAAAACATTTCTCTGCATGTTGGTATGGTTTACAATTGAAAAAATATAGGTGAAATCTCAAAATCCTTCTAATACCTGAAGCACTATAGATTTTACAGAAAATCTCAGGATTTCAGTCTGGAGAAAGTCAAAAGTCAACTCAAAATATATCATTCGATAGAGAAAAAAACTGAATCGAATGGTATCTCTTATTTTTAGAAGTGGGGATAAAAATCAGGTGTTAATTACTAATTATAATTAGCTTTTTGCATAGACCTTCGATGAATCTCAATTTTTCATAAAAAAATTACATTAAATATTTTTTTGAAAAATATAGTCTTGTAGTGAATTAAATTTTCTACAAAATAATGTACTTGATTACACCATTCCTATTTTCCTTAAGCTGGCTAAGACCTTATCTTTTCAAGTGCATAACTGATGCAGAAAGAAAAAAAACATTTTTCTCGTTCTGTCGCAAACTGACTGTACATCCAGTTAGACAGAGAGAACGAGAAAAATGTTTTTTTTCTTTCTGCATCAGTTATGCACTTGAAAAGATAAGGTCTTAGCTAGCTTAAGGAAAATAGGAATGGTGTAATCAAGTACATTATTTTGTAGAAAATTTAATTCACTACAAGACTGTATTTTTCAAAAAAATATTCAATGTAATTTTTTTTATGAAAAATTGAGATTAATGGAAGGTCTATGCAAAAAAACTAATTATAATTAGTAATTAACACCTGATTTTTATCCCCACTTCTAAAAATAAGAGATACCATTCGATTCAGTTTTTTTTCTCTATCGAATGATATATTTTGAGTTGACTTTTGACTTTCTCCAGACTGAAATCCTAAGCTTTTCTGTAGAACCTATAGTGCTTCAGGTATTAGAAGGATTTTGAGATTTCACCTATATTTTTTCAATTGTAAGCCATACCAACATGTAGGGAAATGTTTTCTCTATCAAATGAGATATAATTGAATAGGTTTTGACGAAAAATAGAGGAATTATCGAGAAAAAACCGTAAGCGTCAAAATAATTTTTTTGGCTGGGAAATCAAGTGATTTCCTGAAAACTCTCAAAAACTTATGAGAATTTCGTTGTTTTTAATTTTTTTGCTTGGACAATGAAGTAGAGATTTCGAGCTATCGAATGATATCAAGAAAGTCAAGAAAATATTTTTCCTTCACGATGAAATTCTATTTATAAGATAGCTAAGATAGGTGCCCAAATAATTTTTTTACATACTGTATGTGCATCGATTTTTCACACTTAACAAAAAATGATTTAAAATCTGCGCGTATTTCTCGCTTCCATTATTAAAAGTATGTGTTCTTCAGTTACAATAATCAGATTCGAAATCAGCATGAAAACTGAACCTCTCATCTTCTTTACAGAAAATTTCAGTTAGTGTAAAAATTCGAAGAAAACTGAAGTTAATGGAAATCAGATAAGTTTAAAAATCAAAAAAAAATATAGACAACATTCTAGGTGTTTTTCCTCGGTAAAGGAAAAAAAAACAGCCGAAGTATACTTTTATGACTTGTAGGACAATGAATTAACCAATATAAAACATATCGAGTCATTAGTTACACAAAAGAACGAGATAGACTTACAAAAACATACGAATATGATCAATATAATAAATTTCACAAACAATAAAAACAGTGTTTTTTCCGATCTTAAAAAACGATTTACAAATGTTGAAAAACATTTTTTTTTCTTAATCAGTAGAGTAAGATCTATGAAAATATTTGTAAAGAAAATAAAAAATACTGTTCGATATGATGGTTATCATTAGATTTTTTTGTTTTCAGATCGAAATAACATATATATATATATATATATAAAATCAAAGTGATGGAATTCAGAAGAGGAAGTGTGACAAGTATGAACAAAGCTACTCTTACTCGATATTTGTCATTACCACAGCCAGACACTAAAATAATAGCTACCTACATTTGGATTGATGGTACTGGAGAAAATCTTCGAGGTAATAGATTATCATAGATTAACATTATCCTTTGGTTTAATTAACCTTGTTCTTTTCTATTACTTAGCTAAAACTCGAACACTTGATAAAGTACCAAAGTCATCAGAAGAAATACCTTTGTGGCACTACGCTGGTTCATCAACCGGAGAAGCTGAAGATTCAGATTCAGACATCTATCTTAAACCAATAGCTATGTTTAAAGATCCATTTATGCTTGGTCAAAATATATTAGTTATGTGTGAAGCATACAAATACATTAACGAACCAACCGGTAAGAAATAAAACATTATCATAGAACATTTTCAATCGGATGTTTTTTTTTTCTCAAGCTACAAACAAACGATTCAAATGTGCTGAAGCAATGAAAGCAGCATATGATCAACATCCATGGTTTGGTCTTGAACAAGAATATACACTTTTAGATCGTGATGGTTGGCCATTTGGATGGCCAAAAGGTGGATTTCCATCTCCACAAGGTTAGTATAGAAAAAAGAAACGCATAGATGTAATAGATATCATTTATTTCGTTTTCATACTTTTTTTTTTAAGGATCCTATTATTGTGGTGTTGGCGCAAGTCAAGCACTCGGTCGTGATATTGTAGAAGCACATTACAAAGCATGTCTATATGCCGGTATTAGTATTAGTGGTACTAATGCTGAAGTAATGCCAGCTCAATGGGAATATCAAATTGGTCCATGTGAAGGTGTTGATGCTGGTGATCAACTTTGGACATCACGTTATTTATTATTACGTATTGCTGAGGAGTTTGGTGTACAAATTAGTTTTGATCCAAAACCTGTTCCAGGTGATTGGAATGGTGCTGGATGTCATACTAATTTTTCAACTTTAGCTATGCGTCAACCTAATGGCATCGAGTAAGTAACATATGATCCGACAGTTTTTAAAATTATGTCAAACTTTGTTATACTGTGTTGATGACTTCTAAACCTAGCAATATTTTTCTTTTTTTTTTTTCAAAAGAGTAATTTTTGAAGTACAAAGTTAGTATCAACATTTGTTTTTGAAGGCCAATCTAGAAAGGAGCGCAGCATTCAAACATAGATGCGGAATTTCAACAAGCAATACAAAAAAAGTCAGGATGTCAACAACAGTGCTGACATCAGTAAACAATAAGATCTATTTGTTTGAAATATGTAAGATCTTAGAAACAGTTTTTTTTTCATTCTCGTTTATTACCAAAAAAAAAGCACAATTATAATGTTCCAAATGTTTCCGGTATTAACTTTGGTAGGTAGCATTATTATTCTTTTTAACAAAAGAAAATTTTAATTGAATGGAAAGAAGACAATATAGTCTAACAGCGTTTGACATAAATGCAAGCACTTCTATATTGCATCTTGCTTAAGAAATTCTTTGTTTGCAGAGCTATCCATAGAGCAATCAAAGCACTTGAATTACGCCACAAAGCACACATCAAATGTTATGGAAGAGATAATGAACGACGATTAACCGGAAGACATGAAACAGCAAATGTAAGTTTGAATCAACAACATATATATCTTACACGAGAATATACCCAACTATCGAAGGACGTTCGACTTTATACTACGGCAACGAGTGAGTTTCATTTCAACAAAAGCAAGCTTGGAAGGTTCGAGTGTACGACTGTCCCAGTTAAACATTTTTAGTCCAATATCACTATCTATGTCAAGATTGCTTCAATTCTAACATAAGATTATTGGAATCTGCCAGTTTATATAGGTGAAATTAAATAACGTAATTTTACCATAGTCGTATCCTAGGATAAGAAAAATAAAATCATCTGAACATTTTACAATAAACTATTCTAATTAAGGACTGACTCTGTGCGAAATATCAATCAAATTTCAAAATACAGCTTGTTGATATCTCTGAGGAAGACTAATATGGTATTGATAATACCGCTAAAATGCAACATCTCAGGTAGCGATAAATTAATAGTTCGAAATTTTTTCAGAGTATATGTAGTTCATGAGAATTTACATGACAGACATAGCTCTATTTCAGACTTGTCTTTCTCTCACAGAAATTCACTCGTAACTATAATCTAAATTCGAACTATGTCCGATAGTTGAGCATGTATCTTCGTTAGACATATATATCTCTATGGATATATTGACATTATTTAGATCAATCAATTTAAAGCTGGTATTGCCAATCGTGGTGCATCAATTCGAATATCTCG
>CAJNOL010002455.1:10414-38755 GCA_905250125.1 Rotaria sordida | reverse complement strand
ATCGTCAGTATTTATCACTCAAAATTTAACAAGAAAAGATTTTTCTTTGTGTCTGTTGGAAAAAATCAAAACTTCGACTATTAGAGAGATTTATCTAGAACATCATTGTCTCGTAGCAAACCATCGAATTGTCTGTGTAAGTGTAATTCAGTTCGGTTACACTTTCGATTGAACATATTCATTAAGTGATCTGAACTTCAGATCATTATAGGCTTCTAAATATTCTTGCTTAATAACGTTAATATCAACAATTTTTCTTTTGATTAATGATTCTTAATAAGATATAGATCATAAATTAAAATTAAAGAGATCAGTAGAGAAAATGACTAAAATCAAAACAATTACACTTGAAAAGATTGATGATCAACCATTGTTGAGAATTTTTTTTTGCTTTTTCACGAAGTTACTTAATCATTTTTATCCAAATTGTTGACGAACTTCATTCACATATAAATTTAATAGTAAATAAATATTCAATATGTTGGACGATCTATTTGACGATATTTTGCAATATATTCAACTTCTATATTCGATCATAAGCTACTATTATTCTTTAGTTCAAAAAAATATGAACGTCGGGCTCTTTTTCGAGTATAGCATTGATTCACATATCAAATACTTATGTTCAAGCCAGAATGATGTTCGAAATGCTGCAATAATCGATTTAATACTTGCAAGATCTTGATAACGAGACATTTAAGCAAAAATTTTAAATCGAAAATTTTTCAGTCGAAAGTATTTTCTAGTGAAATGAGTCGATAAAAAGAATGGATACGGGTTTCCAATCGATGATTAGAAAGTTTGATCGTTCATCGATTGTAGATATTGATGATAGAATAAAATTTTCTGCAAACATGATGAGATAAAAATAGAATACTTTGAATATCGAGTTGATGCAAAATACAATGAAGAACTTCAGTAGGAATTGTTAGAAGAAATGAATTCTGTGAAACGAGTAACAACAAACTTTCTATTATCGGTATCTTAAAAACAAAAAAACACAAGAAAAGTAAATATTCATCATTATATTTGAAGTTGAATTTTAATTATTTTTCAAATTAGTCGATACAAGACATTGATATTTTTATTCTAATCAATCAATATTGGATGAATACACAAAAGTCAACATACGAAAAAGATCGTATTGATATGTGTTCGAAAAGTTTTCAAATGAATCACAAGTTTGAATTCTACTCAAATTAGAGATAAGCTATTCGTTGAGGGAATGGTGTCATGAAAAAATCATATGTGTTTAACAAGAAAAATGATCAAGTAGATTATTTTTTTGTGTTTTGATTGTGAATGAGAGCGTGAAACGAACCGACTTTTTCATGCTCCGGTTCAGTTTGGTTCGATTTGTTGTCACGAGATGACTTAGATCCATTCCATACTATTTCCAACCCAGTGCATCTTTCTTTCAGAAATATATCAAAAGGAGGTGATTGAGGATGAATCTCTCCCGAAAAGATTTAAATACCTGGCGAGAGGTATGAAATGATTTATCTGCATAAAACAAAATTCACCTTTTTCCTATGACATCTCTTCCGCTGAAAAATTCTTAGCTATGTCTCTCCTTTCTTTCCTCTCATATAGATTCTTCTCTTCCTGTCTTTTGCATTATCACATATGGAATTTTCTTTTTCATATCTCTTTTGTCATCTGGACTTTTTCTTTATTCTCGTCTCCATTATGGTGTTTTTCCTATCTTGTTTATCATCATGAATATTTACATTACATCTAATCATATATATACAGAATGTAATTTCGCAATTAAACAACATTCCGACGAAGTTGACATTAATTTTCTTTCATCTTCAGAGTTAGCCTTGTAAGAAAATCGTATCCTTTACAATTGTAAGAATGAGAGTTTTACCGATTTCAAGGTGTAGATGTGAGTATGAGTATTGGTGAAGAGAAGAACAATATTGACATTCACACGTACACCCCATGCCGAAAGCTCTTCTAATAAGTATATTCTAACGACAACATAGATCAGATTAGTTACCAAATAGAAAAAAAAATAACATTGACAAAGGAGAAATATTTGTATGAAGAATTTTATCTGAAATTCTTTATAAATCTTGAAGATTTTCATTAATAATTAATTTCCTAGATAAAAACAATATTTTCTCATAAATTAAGTAAATAATTAATATTTTGTAGATTTAATATGCATTATTATTCATGATTGTTGTTATAATTTATGGTAAAATACACAGTCGAATGTCACGTGTTTTGACATTCTCTCTTCATAGAATAGCAAAAAAAAAGAAAAGAAAAACAAAATATTTTAATTTTTTTTCTTTTCGTCTTCAGGTCAACATAGTCGATTGAAGGAATACCTGCAATATATTATGCTGAACTTCGATAAAATGCGGCAAGGACAGAAAAAAAACAGAGAACACCATAATAAAAACAAGTAGAGAACGGAAAGAAAAACGACAACGATTACGTACCAATTTGTTTCACTTAATTTGGCTTCGTATTTTTTTACAGTCGATAAGAAATTTTTAGTCTTCGAAATTTGATTTTTCAATTATTAATTTCAATAGAAAATCAACAATGAATCAAACAGACCCATCTGCCGGTATTACTTGTCTTATCAAGCCTACAATTGTTATAGTAGATGCGACAATACATTCAAGTAAATATACAGTTTTACTTTATATATATTGTTTAAAAATTATTCGCTTGAAAAATATTCATTCATTGATCGATCTTATTTTTTTATACAGCAAATAAAACATAATTGTTTCTTTGTTCAATAAATCTTCTAGGTTTTCAATATTTATTTTAGACAAATCTCGTCGACGACATATTGAATATTTACCTTATCCTGATTGGAATTTTCTTGAAGAATCTCTTGAAATTTGTTCAAGTAATAATAATGAAAAAAAAAAGTTAGCCTATTTTTATGAATGGTTTTTATTTTTAAATAGATGAAAAATATCCATTGGAACAAGTCTATTTGAAATGTAACAAAGCATTTGTCGATAGATTACCAATTGAAGTAATTAAAATAACTGCAACAAGAGATTATAATCCTGTTACAGAATTTCTTTATCCTTATCGGTAAATATTTTTCTTATAAATAAATCTTTTATATTCGAGAAAATGATAAAAATATATTAAAAAGAAAAAAAATTTTCTTTCAGAGTAAAACGGAGTTCTCATCATTCTCCTACATAATATTTTTTCGAAAGAGGAGAAAGAAAACATTTCTACCGTTTTTCATTGCCATGACATAATTGTAAAATAAAATAAACGTGACACTAGAAATTAACGTCAATATGGACATCAAATTAAATACATTTACAAAAAAAAATTTTTTTTTTTTTTTCATGAAAAAATCATCTGTAGTTTACCAGAAGTTAGTTTTTCACAGGAAAAAAAATTTCTATAAAATATATTTTACTCGAATTTGTAGTGTTATATTTATTTTATTTTAGAATCATGTCATGTTAATCAAAACCCATAGAAATGTTTGTTTTTCTTTTCTTTTAAGAAACCATGAAAAATCATTATGTAGAAGAGAACTGTAACTCATATTGGACAATGAAATTCCACTAAACACATAATTTATTAGAATATATTGAAATGAATGAAAAACATTAAGTATAGTGGTTTCAGACGATGATATTTCTTTCGAATGCATATTTTTAAAAAAATTAAAATAAAATAATTTGTAAAATTAGATATTTAATAACAGTTCGTCATGGCACTGAATTTGAATGGACAATTAATAAACGCTATAAACATTTTCATGATCTTCATAAAGCTCTTGTTCATTATGTTGAAAACTTAATGGAACGATCGATTAGTAGTTTAAATAGGTAAGATTATCTTACATAGATTTGATTGATTTATTTTTTTCTAAATATTTAATTTACAGAAATCATTTATCAAGAAAAAAATCAATTAATGATGAAGATTATTCATTAATTAGAAAACAAGAAGAAGAACCACCATGTTTTCCAATTCGTAATGATCGAATAGATTTTATAGATCGATTCTCAATAGAAGATCGATGTGTAAGATTTTGATTTTTTTTTTACTGTATTTATTTATTTATTTGAAATTATAGAAAACATTTGAAAATTATTTAAATAAAATTTTAAAACATCCAAAATTTCGTGAACATATCGCTGTGGTAATTATAGAATTAAAAAAGAAAAAGATTTTGAATTTATTTTTCATTAATTTAATTAACATAGAGAGAATTCTTTGAAGTGAGTCCATTATCATTTGTACATGGTTTAAGTATTAGTTTCAAAGAAGGTGCTATGGCTAAACGTTTAAATGATGATTTTCATCGTCGTTCAATATTTCTTCGAGCTCCATTTATGTGTGATTGTTTTAAAACTCATCGTGGACGAGAATGGTTTGTTCTTAAAGATTCATATCTTGCTTATATGAATCTAGATCTGCCTTCAATTGAATTTCCAATTCTTTTTGATTCGGCATTTGATATTCATCATGGTTTTGAACATACTGCAACTAATAATGGAATTAGAATTCAAAATTTACAACGTTCATTGATTCTTAAATTTGATAAAGAAGATGAAAGAGATGATTGGTTTAATTCTTTAATGGAAGTTAAAAATAAATGTCTTCTTGTTAATAAACATCCTTTTGGTTCATTTGTACCACAAAGACATCGACAATATGCTCAATGGTTTGTAATCTATTTCTTATTGAATATCTTTTTTTTTTGTTATGAAAAAGAGATAATCTAAATCATAAATAATAAAAATATTGTTTATAGGTTTACAAATGGTCAATCCTATATGGAAGCAATAGCTAAAGCTATATTAGCAGCACAAGAAGAAATATTTATTGCTAGTTGGTGGCTTTCACCTGAAGTAACTCTTATTCGTCCTTATGATGATGATTCAATGCGACTTGATAATTTACTTGATAAACGAGCTGTAACTTTTTTTATTTTTGTATTTTATCATTTAAATATATACACATTTAGGAAGAAGGTATTCGTGTTTATGTAATGATATTTAAAGATTTTACTCCATTAGTTGGTTTAAATAGTGCGCATACAAAATTACAATTAATGAGTAAAAGTGTAACTAAAAAAAATATAAAAGTAATTCGACATCGTGGTCATAGTGTTGGTTCTGGAAATATTTCTGCAATATATTCTTCTCATCATGAAAAAACTATTATTATTGATCAACGAATTGCTTTTATTGGAGGAATCGATCTTGCTTGGGGAAGATGGGATACAGATGAACATAGGTTAGTTATTTTTGAAATTTTTATTTTTATTATATTTTTTAAGATCTTTTATGTATTAATTTATTTTTTGAATAGAATAATAGATTGGGGTGATGAAAATATAACGGAATTAAAGCTTCCAAGTGAAATAATTGATCAATCTAAAGAAGAAGCTGCAACTAATACTATAGAAAAAATGGCAAATAATTCTATCCTTGGAAAAATTGTAAGAATATTCTCTTCTTTTCAATTTAATTCGAAGTCTAACTTAATCGAAGTCGAATAATTGTCATGTATATATTAACGATAATATTTTCTTATATTTTAATATGACATGTTTTTTTGATTCATAGAATTTGAAAGAAAAAATCCTTATTAAGAATTTAAAAGACTTGAAGATATTTTAGAAAATATTTCCTCTTTTTTTGTGAAACTTATTTATACTTTCGAAGAAAAATCGGTTATCGAAAGATTCGCGAAAACTTAATAATAAAACTCAGCTGTTAAAGATGCAGTCTGAAAACTGTAGAATCTTTTTTTCTGTTCATTTTAAGAAAATTACTCAACAATCACTCATAAACAGAAACGAATCTTATTGGCATTCATCATCATTTAGATTTCAAAATTTTCCCTTTTCATCTTCTGATCTTCAAATAACTCTTTTCAAACAAAATCAATTCCTAATGACAGTAGTACATCGATCATGTAATATTCTTTCTGTTCAATCAAAATTAACTACTTATCAAAAGAATATATTAAAAACGTTCACTTCAGTTAAGTTCATATAAACAGACGGACCATGATTAGAAGATTCTATCAAAGACATTAGCTGTTATTGCTATTTCTGTCGTCATTTTACTTCTAATAAATTATATGTCTTTGAGAAGAATCAGAAATTTCTTCATAAACAATTAAATACATAAAAAATACAAGCCGAATGAAATTTCTCAGATTTAGAGAAGAAAAGTAAGCTCTTCAGGACGTCAAACTATTTCCTTATAACTACTTATGGTACCACAAAAGGACTGAAATGAACTGAACCCACTCTAATCTAAATTATTGACGCCATTGCTATTTGTTACATAAATCAGTTTAAAAAAAACAAAGCTACAAAAGTATCACAGGAAAACTCTTCGTTTTTATAATATAAAAATCAATAGACTAGTTGAGATCGATTTTATTAAGAATAATAATTAAATTTTATTTATAAAAGGTTACGTCAACAATAATTTCAAGACCATTGATGAATGAAATAAATTCTGATCAAGAAGAAGAAGATCTAGTATTAAAAACAAATCAAAATAAAAGTTGTTGTTTTTTTTTTCATTATTTCTCAATAATTATTTATTCATATTGATTGAAATAGATCTTAATGATGATCAAACAAAAACATTTGGTAATATTCTTATTTAGTTTTGAAATAAATTTAATTATTTTAATTTTAAGGATCAATGAATTCCATAAATAAATTAAATCTTACCGAAAGAAAACTTTTAAATGAAGAAGATAATATTCAAAAACAATCTTATAAATATAAAAAGAACTGGAAAAAAATACTGAAGGTTAATTATTTTATAGAATTATTTCTAAATTCTATTTTGTTTGTTTTTTCTAAATAATAGAAACATAAAAAAAATAAAAGTGAAGATTCATCATCAGATGATGATGAAGAAATTCCACAAGAAGAATCAATTAAAAATAAATTTAAATCAATTATTAATATACCACCAGTTTTAAATAAAAAACGTCGATATTTTTTAGGCAAAGATTATTCAAATCCTTATACAAAAGATTTTGAATTTCTACATAAATTCGATGAAGGTTAATCATTTTATATCAGAATTAATATGAAATAATTCATTTTTCTTTTATAAAAGATTATATCGATCGAAAAAATCATCCACGAGTGCCATGGTATGATGAAGGTTTAGTTGTTAGTGGAGAAGCAGCAAGAGATTGTGCAAGGCATTTTATTCAACGATGGAATATTCATAAGGTTTTATTATATATAATTTGAAAATTTTCTATATTTTCATCTCTTATATTATTGAACAGGCAAGTAAATATCCTAACAATGATTTATATCCATATATTCTTCCAAAAACTTATGATGATAAAGAATTAATTGATTCATCAATGCTTTATAAAATTCTTGGAGAAGAACGAAAACCTATTTGTGTTGATGCTCAATGTGTTCGTTCTGTTTCATATTGGTCATGTGGAGTACGTGATATTGAATGTTCAATACAAAATGCTTATATTGATATGATTTATAATGCTCAACATTTTATTTATATTGAAGTAAATTTTTTTTTGTCTATTATTATTTATTTAATAGAAAAAAAAAGAAAATTATTTATTTAGAATCAATTTTTTGTCACAACTGTTCAAGATCAAAAAATAAAAAATAGAATTGGTGATGCACTTTATAATCGTATAATACGTGCTCATATGAATAAAGAAAAATTTCGTGTTTATGTTGTATTACCATTATTACCTGGATTTTCGAATGTTAATGTTGTTCAAGCTATTCTTGAACTTATTATGAAATCAATTAATAAAGGAGAAACATCAATTTATCAAAGATTAAAAAATCATGGTATTTGTTTTCTTTTAGTCTCTAGAACAAATAAGATTAATTGACATTTTTTTTTTCTCAATGAAAATTTAATTGAAATCGAATTTTATTTAACATTTTCATATGAAATGAAGTCTTTATCTAAATTGAATTTATCATAAAATCATATTCTATTTGTTATATTGTTCAATTTGAATACTTATCTCGTAGTTAATATAGAATATCGGTTTATATAACGTTAAAAATCAATTAGATCTAAAGAAAAAAGGTCGTATCATATCGTTTTTGAATCGAGAGTATAAACATCACGTGGGCCCTAATAATCTATGAATACCCCGAAAAAGAGTTCGTGCTGCTGGCTGATTAGTGCCGAGATATTGCATTTTTACGGTAGTTTTAAACACAAAGCTGTGGCCTCCGTCAAGAACACCAGGAAAATTAAGTTTCGAATTCCGAGCGGAAATTTCGCATAGAGATAAGTTTCAATAAGAATAATTTTCTGTGAAAATTTCAGATCTTTTGATTGTATCTACTCTAAAATACAGCTATGGTAAACTTAATTATCAAGTTACTTTAAATAAATTCATAATGAATTCAATAAGTCTAATAAATAGTACATCATTTAATTATCTATTCTTTAATTGAATAAATTTTATGTAGAAAATTTCTTGATTAATATTATTTATTGAAATAGGTATATCTAATCCTGAAGAATATATAACATTTTATGGAATGCGTAACTGGGATATATTAATGGGTACATTAGTAAGTATTTATTATTGTTTTATTTTATAACATAAAACAAAAACAAAAAACAAAATGCAACTTTATAAAGGTAACAGAAATAGTTTATGTTCATTCAAAATTAATGATTGTTGATGATCAAATGTGTATATGTGGATCAGCAAATATAAATGATCGTTCTCTTGTCGGTGATCGAGATTCTGAATTTTGTTTAGTTGTTAATGATATTGAAATGATTGATTCACAACTAAATGGTCAAACACAAAAAGTTGGAATTTTTTGTTCAACATGGCGAAAGAAATTATTTAGGTTTGATTTTGTTTTTTTTTTAACTTTATTTTTATAGTAAATCTACATATGAACTCTTTATAGACAAATGTTGGGTATTCAAAATGAACAGGACATGAGTGTTGAAGATCCATGTTCTGATGAATTTTACGAATATTTTCGTCGAATAGCAAAAAATAATGCACAAATTTATGAAGAAGTTTTTAATACATTACCTAACAATCATGTAAGAACTTGGGCTGATGTTAACACATACACACAACGATCTAAATTGAGAGATACTGATCCATTAATTGTATGTTTCATTTTATTTATTATTAGATTTTTATTCAAATCAAATATTTATTTATGTTTTTAAATTAAGTCACATGAAAAATGCAAAAAAATTCAAGGATTTATTGTTGAATTTCCATTAGAATTCGTAGCTGACGATATTCTTTTCCCCAAATGGACTACAACAGAAGGTCAAATCTTATATAAATTATTTTTATTTAAAACAAATTTTTTTTCATTATAGGTATACTTCCTATTTCTGTATGGGTATAAATGAAGAAATTTCAATTTAATCCAAGTGTTTTATAGAAACCAAAAAAACAAATTTTGATTGTTTTTCCCAAAAAAAATAAACAATTTAATATTGCTTGTGTTTGCTTTTTAATTTTGCTTTATTTTCTACAGAATTGTTTTTACACTTATTCGAATATCGCAAACATTTATCGGTGCTTTATCTATCATTATTAAATAACTCACTAAATTGTAGACTATATCATTAAATTAAATCTTTTTTTTTTTAAATAAATTATTATGAAATTGTTTCTTTATTATTAAAAACTGATATCAGCTATCATATTGAGCAAAATGATGAAATTATATATTCAGCTATCAATTCAAATTCACCGAGAAAGATCATCATTAATGAGAAAACAGTAGGACAGAATATAGATTACGTGGGTGTGGGAACGAAGAAAAGTTTCTCACCCACACCTACATCCATACTTACCCACCATGCTCACACCCCACATCGCCACCCACTCACACCCACATTTGTAAGAAAAAGTTAATAAATATCTATGTGCTTGGCAAAAGATTCCTTCCAATTCAAATAACTTATTAACCAAAAAGACAACTTTAAAAGTGTGCATGGATACTCGTTTAGTTGGAGCTTGGGTCTCTTCGACCATGCAAACCACAACAAACATCCTAGAAGTAGAGACTGGTACTAGATTGTTGGCTCTGGTGATCGGTCAAAAACAATCTAGCACACAGATTACGGAGCTGAAAATAGATCTATAGAGTGCTACTTTGGCCTGCCAAAATGTAGGAACCATTCCTTGGGAAAATCGTATCCTATTCAACTCATCGCTGTACAAGAGTTTAAGTCAGATAAAAAGTTTGACTGTATCGTTTCTAATCGTCTCTTATTTGAAAATTGTCTGCTACTCATAAAATTCCTCTCACAACTTAACCAAACACTGAGATAGATTGACCAAAGCTGAATCACTATCGTATATTCTTCGATTGCTGACAAACGAAGTTGTTGCGTTTGTCTTGTTTCATGAATAGGAAGAAAGGTCTTTTCAACAGTTGGACATCTGGCAAAACTTAATCATGACAGAAGAGGTCGTGATGAAAAAGAAAGCAGAAGTTTTGATTTTTCGACTCATCAAGAAGTATTATTCAAAGGATCAAAGGAAAAACGTCCGAGATCGTGTTCTACGAAGCACCAAAAACATATACCCTAACCTTTACAACGCTTTTAAAAGACCATTATTTATATCTCTGAAACTACTTTTAAGTGACAATTATCTTACAACTTTTTACTTTTTGCCTTGATCGTTTAGCTTCACAAAACATAATCCGACAAATAAGCATACTTGATGGTGAGTTTACCATCTTTGCAAATAGTAGCCTGATTTAAAGTGAGTTCCTTGTCTTTTCCCACCAAGTTATCAAATATATGTTGTGACAATTGTCGTGCAAAGGATTCTGAGGCGTCTCTGGGCAATTCATTGGGAAGATTGTCTACCGCCATCACGCTGATGTTGTTTGGGTTGGAATACGCAGCTTCTGCTTGCCCTGTAACAGGGTTATAATCGTACACAGGCTCTAGGATACTGGAAGCTCGTACTGTACTCGGAATAGAACCATTGATGTCGCAGGTAATATCCGCCACCAATCGAATTTTAAACTCAGGAGAAAGCATATCTTCTCTTTCAAACAATTTGGGCGCAGCAGGATCCCAAAACGCACCTGCCACTAACACGTCAGCTACTTTGGCGAACCGAAGAAAACTGGAAGTGTATTCCGTTGGATGTTTATGGAAATGCTCTGTATCCCAGGCTTTTCCATCTTTCCTTTGATAATAGTCTTTGGACATGAGTTGACAAAAAACCGCGTGCGAATAAGTTTTATTCAAAAAATCATTCACAGAGACGTCTGGTATGTTTGCCAATTTCATAATTTCTTTGGAACTGCTGCCAACATGACCATTTCCTGTCAGCACAAGTTTGACAGGTGGAAGCTGAATCTTCTCCATTTCCTTCACCATCTCTTTAAAATCATAACACTGATAGGCAGGTTGGAGGTCATACAACTTCTCCCTTTTCCCAAAATGAAGCAAAGCATTGTAGGCACCCACCAATCCTGCAAAGCAGCTAAACCCTACTGCACATTTTTTAGAAGAATCTGTAATTTTTTCATAATCAATAAGTGTAATGCCCTTTTGCAGAACAATTTGAAGAAGTTTGCGGTTATGCACCTGTTTTTTGGTGGTATGTGGAAACAAGAAATAAGTCTTCTTAGGAATCAGAGTATCTGGATTAGCTTCTTTCACACCAAAGAGCACATCACATTCGGACAGATCTTCTTTTAATTCAATACCCAAGTTTCCATATTCTTCGTTCTTGAACACCCGAATAGGCGAGGGCTGCACCAAAAATCGGATGCCATATTGCCTCGCCAACTCCACGCAGACCATGGGCGTAATCGCCACTCTATAGTCCGGTATGACACGGGTTTCTCGTAGAATGCCAACTGTAAGCATGCTGCATTATATATGAAACAAATAACGAGAGCGAAAGCATGAGGTTATGTATTCAAAAAAGTAATTTTAAACCAGCAATTCCCAGATGTAGTCTTATGAAAACTAAAAGAACAAAATCGCTTCCTTCTTGGTACACCATCATCGGTGCGAACAGTTATGAGCTGGAAAAGACTTTCACCATTACTCAACCTCTAAGCATTATGGCAGTGGCTAAAAGCCCGATCAATGTTGCTTGTTACGGAGACTCAACAGGAGAGTCAATGGTCATTGCGACTGCCGAAATAATGCCGTTCACCTATGGTTGTTTTCTTTCTAGGCAGAAATAAACGAAGCGACAAGCTTTAGCATTGAGACATGTACCGTGAGAGTGGCTGATTTAAACGAGTGTACAACGGATCTAGGTTTCAACATTACAGAGTCTACTGCAACATCGGTAACGAGTACAGAAAAGAATACATAAGCAGGTATGAGTAATGGATTCTCTACTGATATAGGAATGGCACTTTAACTTTAAAAATACTGAAGTTGAAATAGGTATGCTAGTGAGCGTCTTTGGTAGAGTATCTAATGGAAATACCTCTAGGAACCCGCAATCCTCTGTAGGGCAGGTATCTGGGACCTTGAAGGTCTATGTAAGACAGGTACTTTACAAGAACAAGCAGCCGTGACCGGTTTTGTCCTTGCTTAAGGGATTCATTAGACGGCACGTTCAAATTCATCATTATCCAAAGATAACAACGGAACTGCAATCAACCTCTCTGAAATAGAGGAGATACAATGTTAAGTATGGCTACTATATCAGAACAAGCAGTTGTCTAATGAGTCCCTTAAGCAAGGACGAAACTTATCACGGCTGCTTGTTCTTATATTGTCGATGCCTATGTCAAAACTGGACCAAATTGCCATGCTTTCCATCGACAAAATCGAAAGGCTCTTCGGATAGAATTATATCAAGGTCTCAGGAATCATTGGACGAATGGAGCCGAGATAGAAGGCTTAAAATCTGGACGAATCATAATTCTTGCCCCAAGTTTTTGAAGAAAACCCCAGAGCAATACAATAAAACCACCAGAACGCAATGGCAATTGTCCGAAAATATGGGAAACTTGACTTGTTCATCACATTTACATGCAGTCCAACATGTAGAGAAGTCGAAAAGCAGCTTTTATCCCGCCAAACTCCGTCGGATCGGCCTGATCTGATTACCAGAGTCTTTAAACTCAAACTCGATGAACTTATTGATGATATCTTCAAGAAGTACATACTAGGGCGAAGAATAACCAATGTCTTCGTAATCAAATTTCAAAAGGGTGCTTTGTCACATTGTCACATGCTCATAATTTTGACCAACGAATAATGACTTACCTACACTATATTGTTGACGTGAGTAAAATGAGGTATCGTGTTCGGAATCATGCACATGTTGTAATGAAACAAGTATAGATAAGAAACAGAAAAAAATCATTACTATGCTCTAGCCCATCACATATATACTCAAGATAAAGGTAACTGAAAGATGGATAAACAAGTATTTTAAGGTAGGTATAGTATTTTTTGAAGGTCCGAACTTTCGCTGAATTGTGCATATTTCTTTGCTCTCTGACAATAGTGCTTATATTTAATGTTTAAACAACAATTCTCGTGCATCAAATACGACATTCTCACTTCAGATGATTCGATTCACACAATATCGTTAACGAAAATGTGCAAATGTGAGTTGAATATGATGATCCTGTGGATTAGTCAACAACCTGCTGAACATGGTTATGTGAACTCCATCGACCCGAAGGTCTGAGTGAAGTTGGCATGCACTATTGCAGTATTCAAAACTATAGATACAACACCACTTGTTCCTACTACTATTAGTCTGATACAGAGCAAAGTTACAACTAGAGAATTCATTGACGAGAAGAAGGTCGTGCATAAGGATCAAACTTTTCGGCTGAGAAGCTTTGCGTAAAAGGCTTTAGGTTGGGAAGAGGAATATTTTCTGCATTGGCGCAAGTGTCCACATAAATTTTTCAATTTTTTTCAAAAAAAAATTGAATGTAAATCAAAGATTATTTTAGAATATCGAATTTTCGATCATGATAACCGACACGGGCGAACGGTCACAGTTTGAACAACTAGTTCAAAGAATCGCTCTGTAAAGCATGTTAGTTCGGACATGGCAGCTAAAAGGCGGCATGTCGACTTAAATGACTGCTTTACAGATTCAACACTCTAATGGGGAAACAAGCAAAATGATTTTACGTCGACCTAGTACTGATAGTCTCAAGCGCCAGCACGTAGTACAAGATGAATTCAAGCTCTTACAAATGACATAGTCGTTGGGATTACCTACGCAAACGCCTTATCATCTTGATGAATGGGGATTGCTTTTCTCCAGACCTTATTTAGTCATCGAATATATCGAGAACAAGATAGAATTTGCACCTTCCGATCTACATAATTTTATCCATCAGTTCGCTACACAGCTTACCCAAATTCATCGTCAATCATGTTCAATGCTCAATACATATTTTCTCTTTGAACATGACTACAGATTTGACAACACTTTCTATGGTAAACAATAGACAACAAATGCTGATATACGCCTAGATGAAGAACGTATATGCACTATATTGGACTCAGTGTGGCCATTGCCTCAAAGCAATAAGGTGTGGGTGTCCATTTCGGTGTGTCCATGTATGATGCTTTAGTTCACTGACACCCACACACCCACACCCGCCCTTGGTTAAACCAGTATCATAATATTGAGTGGTATAGTATTGCTTATGAGATGCTAATAGTTTGTTGATACTTTGCAACGATGGTAAAAAACCAAGTAAAGTAGTGTTATAGTGCATAATTTTTCTGCCTTCGATTTACACTATTTCGCATCCTTTAAGCTGTTCGAACGATGAATAATAGAACAAGCAAAACGACGATGATATTTTTATGGGGAAAAAACCATGTATCTCATTAAAATATCTTAATTAATGACAGAACAAGCAAAACGAGACTAATATTTTCATGAGATAAAAATCATATATCTCATTAATATACTTCAATGATTGATCGAACAAGCAAAAAGGCGATGATATTTTTATGAGGAAAAAATCAGGTATCTCATCAATATATCATCATAAATGATCGAATAAGCAAAAGGACGATAGTGCTTGTATGAAATAAGCAAGGTATCTCAAGCATATTTGATGATTAGTTATTTCACGGACACGGATGAAGGCATACAAGCCAAACTTATATTAGTTATGCACAGAAACAACGTCTTGTTTTTATCTCTAATATAGAGCAACGTTGATATATTAGTGTTATTCTGGTCATCAGCATACAAGACTTCGTATAATACAGAGAGCAAACGTAAATGTTTTGAAATTGCATTTTCTTCAGAGAGTGTTTTTTATTATCAATATTCAGTGAATTTTTCTATTCTTAAATAGTATAACTAAGCTTATATTTTTTTTTCGTATCATAGTAATTATTTTCCTGCCGGCAAAAATATTCCGAAATTCAGTGTGAAATGAATAGCAAATATTAACTACTGTAAAGCCATGCTTGTCACAAAACGTATGTAGCAGGAGGTGTTAATCAACTTTGTGAGATCCCATGTAGAAAAAAGATCGTTCAATATTATGTACTTTTACCATTTGAAGAAGTTTGACCTCGCTGAAAATTAGATATGATACTGTACAGATAAAAAGTGCTTCAGGAAATTTTCGTTGAGGGATTTCTCTTCAACTGAGTTTTGGCGAAGAATTTGCTTAGAATATTATCGTCAGAGCGAATAGTTCCAACTAGATAACAGCTGTTATTATGATATCAACAAAATTTACGTCGGTAGGTTTTAGAAAAATCGTATTTCTCCTAAAATGACTCTGTGGTTAAGATTATCCAGAAAATTCTCAAGCCATCATGACGAAGTGCGATAATGGGCTCATTTGGTGCTTGCGTTTTCCAATACCCCCTTGGTGAAGATAAAAATCATAAAAGATTCTTCAGGAAAAGAGGGTGGGTGTAGGTTTGGGTGTTGTTTTAGTCTTCTTTCACACCCACACCCACCCACACTCACCCACACCCACACCCACACTCACTCACACCCATACACCCACACATCACACCCTTGAGCAATACGGTAAGGTTCGGATCCAAAATCCGAGTCTTGACGTTTACAATCCTACAGATCCGGATATGAAGGTCCACAATGGAAAGAGCTGATTCTATCTCTAGAGAATACTTACAACTATCTGTGGTAAAAATTCCAGCCCGATTGGACAAAGTTAGAGGAGAGTCGTAAGCAGATCCGATTGAGAAAATTGTAGTTTTGCGTTATGCTAAATAAAAGAAAAATAATCCTGATGGTTATTATGAAAAATGAATTTCTTGAACTGAGTAACTCTGTAACAGTAAGGTGTTTAGAGTCGAATTGTGTCTCTGATTGCACATAACGCTTGGTGCTATCATACCTTATGCCCCACTCGAAATCAAGTTTTTAGTTGGAAAAGAGGGAAGTACTCTTAAGGTAATATAAAATGAATATGTTTATTTTTTTCCAAGTTAATTATAACGCATCTTAATGATTGATTGAGTAACAAATAACGAAAAACTATGAATACACATTTATCATTTGTCAATATCACGTTTTTTCTTTTCATTTACGTAGAAGCCAAAAATATGTTGTATGTATATTCTTCTTTAAATAACGTACGATAGTCGCTATACGAAACGATGCATCAAGAAGCAAAATCAATCATGTCTTATTCCAATGGTAATATAATCACTCTTTGATTTAAATAGCAACAACGACGAATAAATAGATTCAGGAATAATTCACAAATGAATCAGTATCATGAACCACACTTTCGGAGTTCTCCTCATCAGAAAGAAGAATCAGAACCAAACGACTCTGCATGTCAAACTTTACAATCTTATTCCATAACCTCAACTGACAACAAACAAACAGATGATAATGCTCCGGTAAATCAAATTTATGAAATTTTCTACTAATAATGCGAAACATTTTTTTATTGCCATTCGTTGTTTTATATATAGATTGCAAATTTTTCCAGTGATCTGAGGACTCAACAAAATCAGGAAAGAATTGATATGGATTCAATTGTAATAAATATTTGTTGTCGTTCAAATAACGATGAAGCTTATATTGGTGTAGACAACGATTTAGAAACACGTAATATAAATTTCATGTGGTTTATAACATTAATTGATCATATATTAGAACTATATAGAATATCGAATAACAAAGAAGATTCTCGAAAAGATTTCTTTAAAGTTTTGAAGAAACACTATGTAACAAATGATATACAATTAAAAATGATCAATAATTTTGAACATGAATATGAACCAAAGAAAGCAATCTCTTGGTATACACATAATTGTGGTGTCTATCAGATTCTAAACAAATGTCTAAGAAATAATAATTTCGATGATATTTTTGCAATACGATCCTTTATCTATGACTTATGTGATGAATTAAAAGAAGAGCACAAGAAATTCGTTTGTAACTATAGAGGCGACCATCCATTACTTGTTTATCGTGGACAGGGAATACACATTAGTGAACTGAATCTAATTGAACGAAGTATCGGTAAATATATTTCATTCAATAATTTTCTCTCTACGACAACAAATATAAATGTTGCCATGATGTATGCAGATGTGCCAATTACGGATGATATTAAACGTGTTAGATTTGAAATCAACATAGACATAGGTCTACAAAATACAAAAGCGTATGCTAGCGTTAAACATTTAAGTAAGTTTTATGATGAAGAAGAAGTGCTAATTACGTTGGGAAGTATCTTTAAAATTAAATCAATAAGATATGATAAAGAAGAGAAAATATCCATTGTTAAGTTAGTAATGTGTTCAGACAATGACTTCGAGCTAAGAGATTTACTTAAACAAATAAAAAACGAAACAGACGCTGGTGTGACATCCGCGGGATTTCTATTGTATCGACAAGGTAAATTTGACAAAGCTAAAATCTTTTTTCGACAACTTCTGCACAATAAATCATTGTTATTAAAAAACGATGATTTGGCAAATTGTTTTCGTGGACTTGGCTGCAGTGAACGTGGGCTCAAAAACTACGATGCGGCATTGCTCAGCCATAAATTGGAGTTATGGTTTGTGAAGAACTTTAATGATAATCTAGCAGTTGCTAAAACGTATTATATCATTGCACAAACTTATTTCTGCAAGAATGATTATAATATGGCATTAGAATACTCAATTAGAGCACTTGTGCTTCTGTTATATGACAATCATGATGACGATCGTGCCCGTATTTACCATATTATAGCTATGATTTATCGAGAAAGAGGAGAGTTTAATTTATCATACATATATCAAAAGAAGACATTAAACATTCAAAAACGTCTTCTCACAAAAAATCATCCTGAATTAGGTATAACATATCAGAATATAGCAATCATATTTGATGGTCTGAAAAATTATCAGCGAGCAAATGATTATTATAATAGAGCACTTTCTATTTTTCACAAATCATGTCCACCAGATCATCCAAATATTAAAGCCATTGAAAATAAAATGTCTTTATTACAATATACAAGAAATCAGATTACGTCGAAAGATTCGTTAGACAATATCAGAATCAGCTGCTATTCACTGTCAATTTTATGCGTTCACTTTTATATTATAATTTACTTCTTCTCATTGTGTCATATGTATTTTTCATTCTGTTAATTAGATAATACATTCTATTCTGCGACATTGCACATCGCGGAATCAGTTCCATCCGATTTCGGAATTCCGTCTCATCCTCACCGTCAGCTTGTGTTGTTTAGTTAAAGATAAATATTTGAAACAAATGAGCGATTCCCGAACGGAATTCCGAGAACTGGGTCGAAGCGGAATTCGACGGAATCGGACGGAATTCTAAGCAATTCCCACCAATTCCATTCGATTTCGAAATTGTATGCGATTCTGGAAGCGGGTGCAATTCCGGAATCGGATGGAATTCAGGAATTGGATGGAATTGCTGGAAATTGCTAGGAATTCCGCCTGATTCCGTCTAATTTCGCTTCGATCCATTTCCCAGGATTCCGTTCGAGAATCGCTCATTTGTTTCAGATATTTATCTTTAACTATACAATACAAGCTGAGTTTGAGGATGAGATGGAATTCTGGAACCGGATGCAATTCCAGCAGCGAATGGAATTATGGAATCGGTCGGAATTCTGGCAATTCCGGAAACTGAGGGAACTCGATCGTTGTCGAATAAGCCGAGTTAGTTCGATGATTCCGGAATTTTCGAAATCGGATGGAACTGATTCCGGGGACGGAATAAGATAATTGCTCGTTAATTATCATATGTGTTTTTCCGCTTCACTTTCTTTTCTTTCTGTTCAACAATAAGTTTTCTCTTTCTCTCTTAGGTACTTTCCTTTCACATGCCAAAATATTATCATATGAAACATATTTTCCTAAACCCGAATAAAGTTGCTGAGTTTTTTTTGTAACAAAGTGTGTGCATATATATCGGCTGTATTCATCATTAGTTTTTATCGAGTAGAAAGGTGTGGGTGTGGGGTGTCAGTGTAGGGTGTGAGTGTGAGTCTTCTCTTCAGCAAGCATATCCACGTCCACTCACACCTCATTCATACCCACACACATCCGCCCACACCCATACCCATACGCTTGTCTCTTGACGACAGTGTCAATATTTCTTTCCGGAATGAGTCATATCATGAGTTGACAGAATCGGTTTCATTCCATGACTCAATGAAAATCGTATTGGTGACAGATGCATCAGTATTTTTCAACAATAGTGAGAGAAAGTGGTTCAAATAGTCTTGTTACTATTATTATTTATGATCATTAAATATTCGATCGAATATGTTTATAAAAGATTACAGTAGGAAAAAAGAAACCGAAGCTGACTGTGTCATAGAAATATTCGAGGTCGTGTATGAGACATATGGTTTCATCTCGTGAAGAAAGGTCAAATAATCATCGATAGGTAATAAGATATGATGTATGGCACTGAGGGTGTGGGTGTGGATGCGGGTGTCATTTCTCTCTTTACTCACACCCACACCCACCCACACCCCACACCCACACCCTCAAGCAGACTTTTATATTGACTTATTTTATACAGAAACATATAATGTAAATATTTCGCATGCACTCCCATAAGATTTACTCAGTGTAAACTTTTTATTAAATTTTTCTACACTTACATGAAAAATTAAATTTATAAATTATATTGGAAAAATAATTATAAAGCATGTGTAACTTTTTTGCTACTATAGGGTTCAAACGGTTAGTAAGTTAAAAATAGTCAAAGAATTATCGAATGAAAGCATCTTACCAAACGATCTATTAATGGATAGTACTAGAAAACCTTCAGTCTTTATTTTAGCAAATATCAATCGGTCGTACATGATATTTTAACTGTTCTTATAATTATCATTGATTTGAAATTAACTAGGCGTGATATTGAATAAAAAAGAAATTTTGCGTTCGAGCATATATCAGTATGTTATAAAGAATCATTAATCATAACCAAAAAATGGCCTTCAAAGTGCGTCAAAACCATTCTGCACTCATTTATATCGAAAAATTTTTTTGAATGGGAATTACAATTGTTTTTCTTCTAAATTCACCATTGACATTGATTATTGTTTTCAAATCATCTTTTAACTCATCAAATGAAAAAAGAGCTCTTAGCGCAATCCCTGTAGGATTAAAATGTGAAACACGATCAAACTACGTACTTACATTGTAAGCGAGAAGAGACTATAGTGCCTATTAGGGTTTGTGACAGAGAGAAAGCGTTCCTAAGATATCTGCCAGTCACTGATGAGTTGTTACTGAGGTGTCGGTCACGGTCTGGGGATTCAAATTTCTACTCTATATACTTCAATACTCCTTTTAGATCGTGTTTCATGAAATACTGAGTTTATCTATAGAAATAAAAACTCCATAAGTATAATATGATTGACGCAGATTAGATTCTGTTAAATATAGATATGAACATATTCTCTATGGAAATATATATTTATCCAATTTCTAGATTGTTGCATTGAATAAAGTTAAAAGTTGTCTATCACATATTTAATCGTTTAAATAATTAAACGACATCTTTGAATAAAAAGAAAAAGCAGAAAAGATTGGTTTCATTTGATGTCCATCCATTTGGAAGAAATATATTTGATGATTCATTTTGATTTGCTTACTATTCTGCTTCGTCTTCAGACCGGAATAATCATTTAGATCGATTAATGATATGATTATTCTTTTTATTCATAAGATTTCAGAGTAATAAAAAAATTCTTTTTTTCGCACGTTAATTAGTTTATGATATAGAACAATTTTTTATTAATAATAAATATTAAATGAAAGAGAAATTACTAGGAGTGGAAAGTTACCGTTCCCAAACCGTTACCCGGTAACGGTAACTTCCCACTCCTAGACATTACTCGAATTTGGACACAAAAAATAAAAATACATAAAACATCAACTACAACGACAATTGAAAAAATTCAAAAGAATCGTTCTGTAAGTTGATTTTATAATAATTATTCAATAGAAAGAAAGATTTATGTTTTTATATATCTTACCCTAACATATTTTTTTCATTTATTGTAACATATAGAGAGGAAATTAGACTCTTTCTTTTTCTTTGTTCGACTATTCTTTCATTTACGTATTTTAGTTTTAGAGCCATGTAGTGGTTTGTATTAACAATATCCTTTATCAATCCGAGAACTAGGGAAAAAACGGTGTGGTTGTGGGTGTGGGTGTCGGTGCAGAACAGAAAGGATACCCACACCCGCCTGCCCACCCACATCCACACTCACACCCACACCCACACCCACACCCACCCACACCCCACACCCACACCCGCACCCACACCCACACCCACACTGTCGAGTTTCCAACTGTACTAGTAGTCTACCCTAACGATTCCAGCCCGTTTATCGATCGGCGAGAGAACCTGATACTTTCGTAATGGCAATATATCTCCGATATCATATAAAGGGATATTTTGACAATACACAAATTTCATGATCGATACAAGGAATAGCGATACACATGTGATGAAGGATGTATGTTAACTATTGAGACATATAGGCAGAATGACAACATAGATCTATCCATGACAAGAAGTCAACTGTTCATGTTCGAAGTTCGTTCTCGTCCGAGTTCGTACCTATCGTCTACTATTCGACTTCTAATAGAATTTTACCGTTGTAACTCAGGACTCCTGAAAAATCCTGCTTTTCCTACTTTTTTCGGATTTCCTTCTTTTTTTCCCGAAAATTTCTTCTCAAAATCCTTCTTTTTGACGACCACTGTACCAATTAATCTATCGCTTACACATCGTCTGCTCATGTCTATATTCTCTTTCTGTAGTCTATTGGATCTTTTTCATCCTCACTACCTCGTTGTATATACTGCCAGAGCAAAAGTCTAATAAAAGGTGCTAGATGAAAGCAAGATTGCATTCATCACAGTATTCTGTTAGTTTGAATTGCATTGTTATCATCATACTGACGCCAAATCGACGTATTCCTTCATACTATTCTCATTAGACTTTATTTTGTATTAACTGATCATCTTCGAAAATCAATCATTACCTCTCAATACATGCAAGGCTAGTGAATGATAATGAAAACAAGTATTCGAATGCTAATCCAGACTGCTGGAATACATGTTCCAACTGACAATAGCTCATTCTTTCATCATAACATTGATAGACGAATTGGAATATAGCACTCTTATTTGAATTTTATTCGCAGTATAATTCAAATAGGAACATGAAAAAATGGATGTGTACCAAACAAATTGCCGGCTGTTGTCAAATCATTCGGCAGTCTGTTGTGCAATATTGGAAGTTATGCACAAAAATACGATCCAACGTTATCAAAGTATTTGCAATAAGAACAACACAAGACTGTACCCGAATAACAAGGATAATAGCTTGCATAGCACATGCGTGCTTGATTGTAGAAGGCATTGTTCGAGCCACTTGGAAGCACATTCGAATCACCAAATTGAAATAGACCGAGAAGAACCATCATTGTTATGAATACAATGTGTTTCATCATTTTTCGAGAAAAATTATTATTAATCGTGTTATTCTTTAAAAAATAGCATGAATCGATTCTATTTATACCACGATGGAGATTTATTCACATGTGATCGTTTCTCATGAATAATCTTATCTCATATGACGAAGGTTTTTATATGACGTGCCAAATATTCGCGGAAAGCATAGACTATATCGCATAATCATCTCTTTTGAAGGACGATTTCACTTTTGAAAATTTAATGCCTATTTCTTAAGCAATTTCGTTTTTTCGCCGAACTTTATTATTATTGTGACAACAGAAATCTCTCTTTCAAAAGATAAGTTATGATTCACAATCTATCCAATCAACTGATTGACTTAGTCTGGCCTGAGGAAGAACAAGAAAAAAAAATGTGAATGCCTTGCGATTTTTTTATCCATCATTTTTAAGTAGCAGTTTATTTTTCTAAAGGTCGATCGTTGGGTACCACCCAGTCTAGTCCTACCATGGTTATTGCATTAGTGAACCTTATTGATAAAATACGAAGAATAAGAGAAATGTTTCTATATTTATTTTTTCGCTCGTTTTCTTTTTTTCTGCTACTACATCTCTAAATCATTCTTATTGAGATTTTTACGTTTATTTCTAACTGGTTGATTTCTTCTGCATATTTATATGTAATATTGTATCAATTGATTGCACTAACTAACATCTCATCAGTTTCTATCATTGAAATACACTAAACATTTGCTTTCATCCAAGTGTGATTCTGTTTCTCATAGAAAAACATACAGTATCTAACAAGATCGAAATATATCTAATGTTCAAGCATTCTTTTTGATGAAATATTTTGCTTATCTAAATGAAAATATTGTAAAGATAGGGTGTGGGTGTAGTTGAAAACGAGACTACACCCACACCCACACCCACGTTCACCACACCCACACCCACGTTCACCACACCCACACCCACCTCCACCACACCCACACCCACACCCTAAGTACTTGAATTCTCTAACTAGCTCGATTTGTTCTCCGTTCATTGTTACATTTATTGTAGGTTTTTTTACTTACGCATGAAATAATTGTGCCACCGCTTTAGTCACATTTATTAGTTGCTTCCATTTCTTCGAGTATGCATATATTTCATTACGGATTCGAGTACTTTCTTTCTCTATATATTGAATCATTTGAGCTAGTTTCTTCAGAAACGAAGGCTTAATTAAAACACTTAGATCGTCTGCGAAAAATAAGAATGTATTGCGAAGTACTTATGAAATCTTTCGCAATTTTTTTTTCTATGACTCATATTTGTATGAGGATTACCTATGGTGAAAAAAGAATTTCATCATATTTCTTGACAGTATTTCAACAGCGAATTTGTCTGTATTGATTCCAATTTCAATTAAAATATCTTTGTCAAGTTCGAATTCGAATTAAATCGTATGGCTACCTCAACTTCTACCGTCTCAAGATTTTCACGTAAAGTTGCATTACTTATTGGAAATCAAAATTATTGTCAAATTGAAGATAGACTTCATCATACAATAAATGACGTTAATGACATTAGTGCTGTATTAAGAAATATGAATTTTCATGTCGAAAAAAAACATGATTTGAATAATTCAGAAATGATTTGTGCATTTTCGAACTTTTCAGGTAAAATTATTGATGGAGATTTAATTGTATTCTATTTTTCCGGCCATGGATGTGAAATTAATGGAAGAAATTATTTATTACCTATCGATGATGACTTAATTGAAACTGAGGAAGATTTGGAGAACTATGCGATTAATATTGAACATATTCTTCATCACTTATCACAAAACTATTCATCTTCTATAATCATACTTATATTAGATTCTTGTCGATTACCTTATCCATATAAGAAAATAAAACGAAATGGTAAAAATGAGTTCTGATGTGCTTTAAAAATGTATCATATCTAATTTTATTTAGCTAAATGTAAAAGTACTAATCTGCATAATATGGAATTACCTGATGGTACGTATATTGTCTTTGCTTGTAGTCCCTATCAAATTGCTTCTGATGGTTTATTAACTGAAAGAAATGGATTATTTGCTAAACATTTATTAAAACATCTAACGAAACCAAATAAAGATATAACACAATTATTTCGAACTGTAACCAATGGTGTTTGTATTGAAAGTAAACAAAAACAAAAACCAACACGGATAGATGGTCTCAAGGGTTTAGAACCTGTTTATTTGAATGAAAAATCTATTAATGTAGATAATGGCAAGAAGAAAACGAAATCCAGAGAAAGATCACTTCTACAATAAACAATACTTGTGTTTCAACTCGATCAATACAATCGTTGTGACTACGATAAAATCCTCCTATACGGATACATTGAAATTGAACAATCAAAATAGCAAATTTTTTTGCAAATCTTTTGTCTGTTTATTTCCTGAAGAATATAACCTAATTGAATGACACAAAGTAAATGAATAAATCTGATAACAGACATAATTCTGTTTACTTCAGGAATTTCAATCAAAAGACAGACCGATTTATCTTTTGATGAAAAGACAAACACAATCTGCTAGTCTCAACTCTTACTTTTCAGCAATCGATTTATATGTCGAAATAAAAATGAAATTGAAATAATATGCGTATTAAATCAAGATGAATGCTGAGTTTTAATTTCATCGACGCGCTTCGTATTGTTTATTTGTTGAAAATTTAAACACTCACTAGGGCTCTGCATTACAAAAATGCATAAAAATCAAAATCAAGAACAATTAGAAGAAAGGATTAAGGGAGAGAAGATAGAATAACAAAAACAAAGGAAAAACTAGGCTATGGGTGTGGGTGGATGTAGTATTATTCAGCGGCTACATCCACACCCACACCCCTTTCAATTATGATATTGAAAAAGCACATCATTCACCAAGTCATCTTCATGCTATTTTTCTACTGTCTGATAAGATAGTTATGCAGTGTGCCATGAATCTTTCTTTTTTTTTCTGTTCTATTTCGACGAACCAGTTTCGTTTTCATCTTAGTTAGATATCTAATCATATTCGTGCGTTGTTTAGTCATCCAGTGACAAACGTTTCTTATCTTCTGTTATAGATATTTTAGAAAGACTTTTCCTTATTGTTCAAGTTATTTCTTAACAACTCGTAAAATGAATTTTAAATTTTTGAAACTCGAGTTTCATTTATTCTAACTAGCAGCTTGGTTTTCGCTTGTTCTTCACTCTTCTCGAACTTTTATTTGTTCTTCCAGAAATCATACTGAAGTAAGCAGCAATACATTACATTGAGGAGAATTTTTACATTTCAAAAGATTTAGACTGATATTTCTATGTGTAATTATTAAGATTGAGTCTCTCTTTCCATGTCATCTATCACACTATGCTGTCGTGTTCTTCTCCAAATATTTATTTCAATCATATGTATTCCTCCATAGTACTCCGTTGTCATTCCTTTCGATATGTGTATTGACGATATTGTCTTTTTTTTCTGGAGTATCTTGAAAACTTCACATAGTAGGTCAAATTCGTCAATAGATCATGTGTAAATTTATAAATCTCATTGTTGCCGAGAATGATTTCTTTGAGATTTCGTCATTTTTCTTCCCATTCAATGATCTTATTTTTGAACCAGAGTCCATCTCTTATAAATATTCTTACATTTCTCGATTTTTCTGTTCGATATCTCGTTCTCTTCGATTTCTATCACCTCCTAATTATCTTTTCATATATAGTGGCGTGAATGTGGGTATGAAACTTGTATTTATCTGTCTTCATACTCTACACCTATCGTACGCTTTTATCACTTATGAAAAAATCAATATTGTATTTTTCTCAAGGAATTCTTGTTGTTTATAACTGAAAGTTTCCGAATACACTAAGTAATAACAGGTGTATCTGTAGTATAAATATGAGACCATGTGATACTAGTGTGAAGAAGCAGTTCAAAACTATATTGATTTTTCGTAATTTATGAAAGGTGCAATTCTTTTCTGAAGTCATTAATAAATACTTCAAAACAATCTTTAACAATATTTCTTATATGAATACTTCTTTGATCAATGGTAAATATATCGGCTTATTTGGTTGAAATATGTCGGACATGGGTGTGGGTGTGGGGTGGATGTGAGTGTGGGTGTGAGTCTTTCCTACTACACTCACATCCACCCACACCCACACCCACACCCATACCCACACATCCACACCCACCAATATATGGAGAATTTAAACCGATGATTAAGTTTTTAGAAGAAGAAGGAACAAAAATATGTAACAAGATAGCGGATTATTCCAGGATGTGGAAACAACCAGTTAATTTGTCCAAAACTGTAGTGCAGGTTTTCCATTCACAAGTACAAGATTCAGTAGTTGATGCTTATATGGAGGATCAAAGACTAGAAGTAGTTAAAGAGTTCAAATATTTAGGCTTTACTTGAACAAATAATATGTCCTTAAAACCAAGGATTGATAGAACCCTTGAAAACATTCAAAGAACATTTAGTAAATTAAGATGGATGAAAAGCGGTAAGACTATCTCAACAGAGGTCCGGCAAAAATGTTTTTTTGCTTACAGTTTTTCATATTTCCCCTATATCCATTCCTGCCCAAATCTCAAAAAGAAGTACTTTTAAGAAAATTTAGAAACGGATTAAGAATGGTTCATCGCTGTTCTTTTGCAAGAGCAACAGATCTTCTTCAGATAACAAATGAAAAGTCATTAGAAGAGTATGTTAAAAAATATATGTTGCAGTTGAGTTTGGAATCTAGTTCAGATTGGAATCACTTAGTTCACTTTGTTTGTTTAAAAATTTTTCTAATACATTCAAGAAAACTTGTTTGTTTCTTGTCAAATTTATATTTAGTATTACTTCTCGAACGATAAAAAGTATCTTCGTACCGTTATTTTGTTGATGAAAAACCATTAGTCATTCTATTTATTGTTTTCTTCTAAAAGTAAATGTTACTCATCATTTTCCTTATATTGTAGTTTCTATATCGGTAGTCGGGACATGGGGACACTGAACGATTGGTTGAAATGAAATCGAGAGTACTTGAGCTATTTGTTTCTATAGAATAGATTTCTTTGTTTTCGAGCTGCGGGACATAGGGATATTGAATGATTGGTTGAAACGAAATCGAGAGTATCTGAGTTATTTGTTTTTAAAGAATAGACACTTTTCTCGAGTTGCGGGACATGGGGATTTTGAATGATTGGTTGAAATGAAATCGAGAGTACTTGAGCTATTTGTTTCTATAGAAAAGATTTTTTTCGAACTGCGGGGCATGGGGACATTGAATGATTGGTTGAAACGGAATCGAGAGTACTTGAGCTATTCGTCTCTATAGAATAGATTTTTTTCGAGCAGCGGGACATGGGGACATTGAATCATTGGTTGAAA